>JAABLK010000272.1:0-37542 GCA_012295415.1 Phytophthora chlamydospora
CATCACGAGCGAGGGCCCGACCACGCAGATCGACTGTGCTGCCGCGACTGCGACCACCACCTTCTCGGTCTGCTCGGGTGACTACCCGATCCAGCTGACGGCGTACACGGCTCCCGGTTCGTCTTCCTCCTCCACGACGTCGGCACCAACTGCTACGGCCACTTCGGCCCCAGTCACGACTGCTCCGGCCGCGACCACTGCCGCTCCGGCCACGACTACTCCGGCCGTCACCACTGCTCGCCCGACGCCGACGAGTGCCCCCACCACGCAGGCTCCGTACCAGCCCCAGGTGCCGCGCACGCAGCCCTTCTGCCAGCTCTTCAACCAGAAGGGCTTCTGCGGTCTGCTTGTGTTCTGCGAATGGAGCAGCAACGCCAAGCAGTGCAACGGCCGCCAGGGCTTTTAACTAGACTAGAAGCAGAGCGTAGCGAACAGGTCCACTTCAAGTTGCTCCATACCCATTCCCATACAATCACCATGTGAGCCTTGAAACTACCATCTTGCCTACACATACCCCCATTCAGCATATTGGAGCTCATCAAGGATGAACCACGCCGACCGTGGCGCTCCGCCGATGTCCTCCACGCAGATGGAGCAGCAGTTCCAGACGCGTATCGCGCAGGCCAAGGAGGCCGCACGTATGGCTTCCATCGCCGCCGCCTCGCGCGGCCAGAAGGGACCATATGCGGCCCCGTTCGCGTCCGTAGCGGCCGTACCGGGTGTGCCGCTGCGTCCGCCACCAATCGGCCCACCGGCCTGCAGCGCGATAACCGCACCGGATGCCTTTGCCGTGCCGCCCGAGGTCAAGAACCGCATCGATCGCCTCGTCGAGTTTGTGGCCCGCAACGGCGACGCGTTCGAGACGACGGCCCGGCAGCGCGAGCGCGACAACCCGGACTTCGCCTTCCTGCGGCCGGGCGGGCCGTTCTCGGACTACTACCAGTGGAAGAAGCAGCAAATGTGTGCCAGCCAACAACCCCCAGTAGGCCCTGCACTGGGGTTTGCACCTGCTCCACCAAGAGCTCCGTTCGGGTCGCCGAACGCGATGTCGGCCCCTCCGACGGCGACCGACCCGTTGGGCGACATGGCCGTCGGTGCCATGGCCAATGTCTGCAAGTACGCACGCGTCAGTGGAGTGCCGGCCTACGCCCCGATCCCCCGAGCAGTTATCGAGAATGTTGGCTCGTTGCCACCCGTGGAACCTGCTCGACTGGAGATCCGATTGACGGAGTTTTATCGCGACGAGCAGAGCCGACGAGAGACTGCTGCATGAATGTGAGAGGTGGGAGCCGCACCTAAGCTATGAAATCGATTTGAGAGCCTACTGGTTGCTGTTCTCCTACACTAGTACATTCTGGAGCGGAGCTCGGCCTCGAGTCGGCCACTCGGCGCGAACAACGAGATTTCGTCGTCGCTGCCGTCCTCGTAGTCATAAACGTCGTCGTTGACCGAATCGACATGGGGACCATAGGCGAGCTCGGCAATTTCCAGTTCGCCTACGTCCTCACACCGCTCTGTTGGAGGCTTTCGACTTCTCGACTCCGTACAAAAGCCCATGATGCCAAGACGCAAGCAGTCTTCTGTGGCAGCATGAACCGCGTCGGCCACAGCTTGGGTGACGGCCGGGCTTTCCGCCGGTTTCCGAGGACGACCCACCTGTTCGCTCAGTCGAAGCAAGCGGGGCGACACCCCCAGCCTGCTTCGCGTTCTCGGGGGGAGAACGTCCGGAGGCCTCATGGACTCTCGCCACTCTTCCATCTCGCGAGTCTGCTGACGGAAGGCATTGCGCACGGATAACCTTGACGATAAGGGTCGTGCTTTCCACGAGAAGCTCTCGGCTACTGCAGCAGGAACGGGTTGCGGACATGGCTCAGCCCGACGAGCGCTGCGGCACTTCCGAGCGGAAGAGATAGCGCTTGATTGCCGCTGGTCTTGCCCATTCTTGAGCAGCGACTTGTCCGGTTCGCTAGCGACGATCGCTCTGGTGCTGCCGCGACGTTCACAGGACATTCGTCTGGATAAACGCCGTTCCAGTGTCGCCACTGCTGCCAAGCGCTGCTCTTCCTGCAGCACGTTGAGCTGCGACGCTCGGCGATACATCTGGGCAAGTTGTTGGCGACGGTTCTCCTGCACAGTAACCACGAACGTGTGCGAGCCTCCGCATGCTACCAGCGTAGCTCCAGTGCCTGAGAGTGTATGGACTACCACAGGTAACAGCGCTACTCGGTGTGTCGGCTCCAGGTCCTCGTCGGGCAGTCCTAACTGGCCTTCCTCGCCAAAGCCCCACGCAAACAACGTGCCGTTCTGGCAGAGCGCCATGGAATGCCATTCCCCAAGCGAAAGTTGCGTCACCCCCGCGTCTTGCAGCATCCGAACCCGCGTAGGCACGCTTCGGGAGCGTGGCTTGCCCAGTCCAAGTTGACCCAACGAGCCGCTACCCCACGTGAAGACGTCTCCATTGGCGGCTACGACGCCGCTGTGACTGCCTCCGCACGCTACTGCGTTGACCGGCGTGTCTTTCAACGAGTTGATGAGCGTAGGAACCAAACGGCTTTCATAATCGCCGTGGCCAAGCCGGCCATCGTCGCCAATGCCCCAGGAGTACACGTGTCCATTACTGAGCGCCAACGTGTGGTACATTCCACACGACAGCTCGACGTCTTCCGGCGAGACGTCCACCTCCATCAACACAGGCGAAGAAGACTGGCGGCCCGAATCGGCCAGTGGATCAACGGGTTGGTACACCTTGCGGAAGAAAGGGATGTGCTCGAAGCTGGCTCGGTCGATACGATCACCCAAGCCAAGCTGCCCTGCAACGTTGCTGCCACACGCTAGTACGTTCGTCTTCGTCATTATAAACGACTGCCCTCCGCCACACGCAATTGCTCGGACGCTGACCAACTTGTCCAGTCGATAAGGAGTTCCCACTGGTAATGCACTCTTGATGCCCATTCCGAGTTGCCCGAAGCTGTTGTCCCCCCAGGCGAAGACACGGCCATCGACACTCAAGCACAACGTGTGGTTGGTACCGCAAGCCACGTATTGTACACTTGTAGACGCGAGTTGAGGCACCCGCATGGGTTCTTGAGAAGACTCGAGATTGTCGTCACCCTGGCCGAGTTGTCCGCTGGAGCCCAGGCCAAAGCAGTACAGGTTGGAATACACATCGACTATAGCGGAGTGAGCCTTGCCGCACGCGAGCTGCAGAGGATGCAGCCATCGACAGGCAAATGGCGTTGGTGTCGTTGCGTTGGCATCTCCGCTCGTGCCTAGCCGTCCGTCAATGACGCAGCCAAAGCCGAACAGGAACGTGGCTTCCTTTTGAAGCACAGAGACAAACAGCGAAGGTAGCAGCGCAGTGGCGTTGTAGACCTCGTCGTACGTCTCGTGGATCTTGTGATGTATTTGAAAGGTGCGCAGCTCCGACTCGGCAGAGCTTACCACCGTGATCTCTCGGGTTTGACGCCAATCTTTGGAAGTGACGACGAGCTGCGTGGGCGACGCCGTGATGCCGGTCTTGTTCATGATCACCTTGACGTGTATCGTCACTGGTTTGCCCTTCGACGGCGGTCGTGCGAGTTTGAGACGGTAGCGAATCTCGCTGCCTTGCCGCAGACGCACATACTTTGGGTAGATCCGAACAAGCTGCTGTTTCCTCGGGTCTTCCAGCCTCAGCAACTCCTCCATTTCGACTTGAACAACCTCCAATTGCGTCCGTGAGGCAGGCAAGTCACTGAAAAAAGTGTATTTTTGGGAAACCATTTTCATTTTTGCTGTAAAATAACCAAAACGTTTTCAGAGAAAAAAGGCTATCGCCACGGAAGCCTGTCGTTGAACTCGGTGGAGTATGTCGACCTTCCTCGAAATGTCGTCGGCTCTGGCGGGTATCGCGGGTTGATCATGATTGGGTTCGTCAAATGGGTGCTCGTCCGACGAAAGTTCCGCTGTTGAGCTGGGGCTGCCCCGACGGAATCTGCGGAGCCTCTCGGCACTTTTCTCGGACGCTCGGACTCATCCATCGACGTATCACACCCAGGGCAATGCACGGATGAATCCTCTCCAGTCTCACGGCGCCCAGGAGCCGGCCTGGGCTTGCGAGGCGAAAGAAGGAAATCCTCCGTCTGCGTCGTCTTATCGGCCAGCACAGGCAGAGTCCGTGGCTGCGGGTGCGACGGATCCTCGGTAGGAAGGTGTCCACCGAACGAAACCCTCTTGCCTCTCCTGTAGTTGGCGTCGTTGCTCCTCCCCGCAGTGACAGGCTCCATCGTGACGTCTTGTGCGCTGCGTGCTTGAAATGGAACGAGTTGCACTGGAGGCTCGGACTGCTTCGTCTCTTCGTCACGCTCTCCAAGAAACTCACGGGATGCCTGGCGAGCAACGTTCATCGCACCGGTACCTGACAAAACCGGCTGACGCTCGCCACGCATTGACTCGGACTGAGGCCAGCCATACGTGTCCACACTGGGCGTCCGAAACACCGAGGACCCGCCAAACGTCCTCTCAGCTGCAGAGCGAGCCTGCCGCTTGTGCGAAAAGCTTGGGGTCGCTCTGTTGGCGTTGCTGGCTCCGCTCTGGTGGATGTAGCTGTTGCAGAGATCCCCCCACAAGGACGTTGGTTTCGCCGGCGATCGGAACCTTTTGCCACTTGATCGGCTCATTCTGTAGCGATCAGCCTGCTCCGTGGTTACCCCCGCAACATTCGGGATCGCCGCGTCAGTTGAGAGAAGTCGGCGGCCATGTCTGTATCTCGGACTCGACGGGGTTCGGTACGGCGACGGAGATACTTCTGTTGCCTCTCGTGGAGGCGGTGGCGGTGCTGAAGCAACCGCAGCTACCGCTGCGCCAGGAGCTCGATCCAGAATGTCCTGCCGCAGCGGACTGATCGCGATAGCTCTGCCCGTCACGACGGGCTGGTCCTCTTCGGACGACCTGTCCTCGCTGTCCACCTCAATGGCAGTGTCCTCCTCCATCCCATCCTGTTGCTCTGTCATTTCTCCAAACTGCAGCGGTCGCACCGTGGCCGATTCTCGTCCGTCGTCGGCAAAAGGGGACCTCTCTGGAACCGGTTCGTCCGTCATCTCCAGTGTCCTCGCCACCTTCTGAAGCACAAGACAAAGCCACCACAGACTGCATTAGCATTGCCACAGAATTGCTACTGCTGTCACTCTATGGCAACGCACCTGCGGCGTCTGGGTCTGCCACGAAGGCTGCGAATGTCGATCGGAATCTTCATTCCACGCGAAGAAGGCGGGCGTGCGATCGTGGCGACTACTGGCCTTGCCTGCAGGCGTGCGGGGTGTCTCCCAGTCCGGAAGTCCTTCGCGATGATCGATCTGTCGGCGGTGCTGCTCGCAAAGCACGTCCTGTAGCCGAAAAAACAGAATGAGTGCGCATAATTCGATGACACAGGATATCTCGCGCTACAGAGCGATTTAGAGCGTGCAACTCGTACCAATTTACTCAGCCCGTTCGACACTTTGAACACGCGTTGGTGGATCAGTCGGTCCGCCATCGTGGGGCGCTCTACACGGGCTCACACGAAGTTGCACGACGACGATTTGATGTCCTGGTTGACTGTCGTGGAATGTGTTCAAACTTTCAAAATGATGCACTCGGACTTAATCGGAGATGGATACATTAGTTACAGTGTAGCCATGCCCACTTAACCTGTCAGATACTGGATTAGGCGGCGACGCCGCCCGCGAGACGATGGAGCTTCTCGAGCTGCTGGGCACGGGCGACCTCGGCCTTGGTGTTGTCTCCGATGAGTCGCAGTACGCCGAAGCTGGCCAGGAAATACAGCACGCAGAGCGGCGAGGCCTCCACGGCCGTGAAGCTCAGTTGCAGCAGCACGGAGCAGCACAGCCAGATGAGCACGTAGCTGCCCGAGAAGAAGAGGCTCTGGCCAAAGCTCGCGTTACGGCCTGAACGCACGTACTCACGTGTGCTCAGAATGCTGCCAAAAGCCACAAGCTTGAAACCGAGGCAGAGCGGCAGGCGCGCCGTGAACGAGCTGCCACTAAGCAGCTGGATCAGCAGGATGGCCTCGTAGCCTGCCAGCACGAGGCCGGCGTAGCCCACAGTGTTCTGTCCACAGAACAGCGAGCGTTATTGCGAAATACTGGACAACAGAAGGTACTTGCAGAGCGCCTACCTTCCACATGAGGTTGAATGCGTCCACATCGTCGACGGACGCACGGAGGTGCTCTGCGACCAGTGAAAGCGGGTTTTCAGTCATTTTACAGTCCCCTCATCACGGAACTCTTGTAGCAGACCTTCCAGCGACTGCGTGCGGATGGTGTTCGCCTCGGGGTCGTACGCGTCTTCGCGAGTCACGCTTGCCAGGCGGCGTTGACGACTGCGAAGCCCCATGATCTGCACAATGCTGGTTGGATAATGCGGCTCAATAACCTGTAACATCCGAATATCGGACTTAACCCTTTGTCAATCACTTTCCCCGCCACGCAGCAGACAGCGAAGTCTTATGCCACGCAGCATCGACAGCGAGGAACTGGCGGAGTTGGAAGGCTACGCGAGCGACAGCCAAGAGGAGAGCGAGAGCGAGTACGCCGAAAGCAGCGTGGAGCTCTCGGACGGCTCGCAGGTTGTCAACCTGGCGTCTCCGCGCGCCTCAGCCTCAGCGTTAACGACAGCTTTAGATGATGACGACGACGTCCAGATTCTGACGCCGGCCGAGGCTGCTGCAGAGCTGGCGGCCGCGGCCAGACGCGCCATTGCAGACCCGGAAGGCTCGGCGTCGCGCAAGCGCAAGCGGCCGGCGGTGGAGACCAAGGCGGAGCCCACGGAGTGCACCATCTGCTGCGAGAACTGCACGCTCATGGGCCGCCACCGCCTCGTGGCGCTGCGCTGCGGCCACTTATTCGGCAAGAAGTGCATCGAGCGCTGGATCGGCGAGAGACGCACGTGTCCCAATTGCAGCGCCGGCGTTAAACGCACGGACATCGTGACGCTTTTCTCGGACCATGTTGCGGTGGTGGACAATTCCGGGGTGGAAGACATGACGAGGAAGTTTGAAGCCGAGAAGCAGAAGAGCAGCAAGCTGGAGAAAGAGCTGGTGGCAGTGAAGAAACAACGCGAGGCCATTACCAGCGAAGCCGCGCAATTGAAAGTGAATCTCAACAAGTTCAAAAAGTACTTTGCAGATCTGCGCCTCAGGTTGGAGCAACAAAGGCAACGTGCTATAGCAGCTGCGGCGAATGGAAGCGGACAAGCGGCTGCGTCGGCTGCACTGCTGGCCATGTCAAACAACAGTCCACGGCCCGTGGACAACGTCTCGGTGGGAGATGCGGCGGTGCAAGTCACGCAGTCGCAGTCACAAACTTCTTCTCAAGGAGCAAGTCCCTTGGCGCAGCCACGCAGTGTTGTGCTGCCTGTGGTTCCCACGCCGCCGCTACCCGTCGAGAGGAGCGTCAATGCGCTTACTGCTGCAGTAGCCAAGTACAAGCCCGTGTTCGATCTCCCCTTACTCAGCGCGCGCGTTTTCGGCATCACCCCGTGGTGCAGATTTTTGTGTATTGGTGAAAAGCTGGCGGATGGTTCGCATGGTATTCTGTGGATGAGCACGGAAGATCCGAGACGCAGAGCACGAGTACCAGTCCACAGCTCCGACATCCGCGATCTCTGTTTCCAGCAATCCAATTCTCATGTTCTCACTGTGGCATTCGACGGCAAGCTGGCGGTGACCAGTCTTCGGGATCAAAAAGTGATGGTGCAAGTGGAGCTCCCTCCGGGCCGGCGGCAGGGCTGGTCATGCTGTTTTAGCGAGACGGATCCCAATGCCATGTTCTGTGGGTTTCAAGACGGTTCTGTGGCCCAGTACGACATGCGAAAGCCGGCCAGTGGCGAGCAAGGGATCGTCAAGAACTTCTCCCTCCCCGAGTCGCAGCCCGTGCATTCGCTCAAGTTTTTTAAGAGCCGTGATTCCACTGAGAGTCTTGCAGCAGCGACGTTCCGCGGGCTGTCAATCTGGAAAGATGTGGCGCAAGTGAATCATCCGGTGGTTGGCAGTGGATCCGTGAGAGCGACACCCTTTTGCCACGCAACCTTCAGCCAGGCCTGCTACTCGCTCGCGTCGAACCAACTAAACCCCAGTCAAATGGTGATTTCAACGCGCTCGACGCCGATAGTGCACAGCCTGTTCAACCTGCGGACGTTGCACAGCGGGCAGCTCAGACCAAGGGTGGAGTTGGTCGGCCACCAGGCTCCTTCGGTCTTGTCTCGCTCGGCACTGTGGTCAGAGCCAGACGGCACTTCAATACTGGCCTCGTGGTCGCATGATGTCGAGCGCGTAACGCTACGTGATCTCGCGACGCTCCATGAAGCTCGTGGCCCTGAGCCGCCGACGCTGAGCGTGGCCAGCTCATCCATGCCAGTGGTGGACATCCAGCATGCCGTAGCGAATGGCACGTGGAGCTCTGGAACCGCTCTCCTCGGAACGATGACATCTCGGCAGCTGTGTCTGTACCGGCGAACTTCTTGAGTTGCGAAGTGTATACTTTATGACTAAAGCTCAATGTTATATATATTGATACGGTTGGCTTTCACAAACTTTACCTTATTGTTCACAAACTTTACATACTGGGCTTTTTGATGCTGTTTTTTTCGACGTGCAGCACCACAATGCCACAACGCCATATTCAGCTCTTACCCTGAGATGGCGGAAGCTCCATTTGCATGTTCAGATGCAAAATGGAAGAAGGTGTTGGCGGTGGGTGGCGTGCCATGCACTCGCTGGCAAAAATATCTTCAACAAAGTATGGTTCGTTTTGGGCCAGTTCAAATGCCGGCAGCCGATATTGCACCAAAGTGTCGGGGCCAATCTGCCCTGGACTACTTTGTCGTCTTCGCTTGTTTTTCCTTCTTGGCCACGCACTCGATCCACTTTGCTTCAAGCGCTCAAAATCCTCTATAGGTCCGAATTGCATAACTTTCAGCGAATTAAGCTTATTTACTACAAATTAGCTGCCCAGCGACCCCGCAACCAAAGAAGAAGACGCCGAGCAGCTCAAAGCGGCTTCTGGGGTCTTAGAAGAGGTGCGTTGCGCAGCCGGTCCCGGCCGCTACAGGGCGAATATGACAGCGCGAAGCAGTCCACGAGATGTGCACGCATGTGCTCTATCGTCCTGTACTACATTCATCTTCGTCGGCCGGCTGGGGGCCGAGATTGGAGCGCCTCACTAAACCTTGTTATTGCGCGTGTTTTTCCTCCTGTTTCGCAGACCAAGAGCTCGTCCACGGCCTGCCCCCCTTGCTCCACGACCTCTCGGGGCGGATGAACGGCTCCTTCAAGGCCAGCAGCAGCCAGAAAGCCTTCCTGTCCCCCACCGACGTGGCCGAGCTCACGGCCGCAGCAGTGGCGGCATTGCCCAGCTCCTTGTCGCAGGCTTCGCTGGCGCTTAAGCAGTCATCTTCCAGCGCGCACCGCACGGAGAACGGAGACATTGTGCACCACCTGCAGGCCACCCACCGCGGGGGCAACGCCACGCTCGTCACGTCCACGACCACCACGATCCACCACATGGGGGGAGTGCCGAAGCCCGGGGCTCCAGCGCCCGTCGGAGCTCTGGCTCCGCAGCCGCAGTTCTCGCTGCACTCGCACACCCATCACCACCACCACCACCTCTCGCACGGCGCCAGTCTGCTGGCCAACGGCAGCCTGAGCGGCCTGGCCAATGGCAGTCTGGGCGGCGGGCTGGACGGAGCTGCGAGCGCGGCCGCCTCGGCCACGTTCCAGGGCGATCTGAACCAGATTGACGCCGGCCTCAACTCCGAGGACGCCGACGTGCAGCTTGAAGCGGCCAAGAAGCTGCGCGTGCTGCTCTCGTCCGAGCGCGACCTGCTCATTCGCCAGGTACAAGTAGTTGGCTGGTTGTGGGGAGATATGGCGCCGTATTGACTGATTCTCTGCTTGGATACTCTCGTCGATAAGATGCTGGAGAAGAACTGGACGCCGAGGCTGATCAAGTGGCTGCGGCTGCGGGACCGCCCCACGCTGCAAGTGGAGGCGCTCTGGGCGCTCACCAACATCGCGGCCGGAGCGACGGATAACACGTCCGTCTTGCTGCAGAACGGCGTGATCCCGACGCTCGTTTCGTTGCTGGACTCGTCCAATGAAGAGGTAGGCTGGCAGTAAGAGGGGTACGCTCCCTATCGACACGGATGTTGGGCAGGGTTTGCTGAGAGTGTTGGTGTACGTACGTGGGTGGACCGAGTAGGTGCTGGAGCAGTCGGTGTGGGTGCTCGGCAACTTGGCGGGCGAAGGGGCTGCAACAAGGGACCTCGTACTTAGTGCCGGCGCGCTGACGCCGCTGGTGAACAACCTGAAGAAGACGTCGTGGGACCGCTTGTCGCTGCTGCGCATCTTGACGTGGACTATTAGCAACCTGTGTGACGGCCAGCCGCGGCCAGTGTTCGACATCGGACTGATCCTGCCGTACCTGGCCAAGATGCTGACGAGTACCGACACGGAGATCCTGAGCCACGTGTGCTGGGCCTTCTCGCACTTGTGCGATGGCCCTAGCACGCACATCCAGGCTGTGGTGGACTCGGACGTGTGCTTCCGACTGGTCGAGCTGCTGAGCCACTCGTCCTGGCGAGTCACCAAGCCAGCCCTGCGTGCGATTGGGAACATTGTGTGCGCTGAAGACGACCACGACTACACGCAACACATTATTGAGTGTGGCGCCGTGCCTTCGTTGCGGAGACTCATCGCCCATTCGAACCGCGAGATCCAGAAGGAGGCGTGCTGGACGCTGTCGAACATCGCGGCGGGGACGGTGGATCAGATCCAGTGCGTGCTGGACTCGGGCTGCATTCCTTCCTTGATGGGGCTGGCGGCGTCCGACACGACAGATGCAGAGGTCAAGAGCGAAGCGTGCTGGGTCGTGCTCAACGCGACCTCGTGCGGATCGGATAGTCAGATCGAGTACCTCGTGAATCAGGGCTGTATCCAGATCCTAGGCAACCTCCTGGAGGAAACGAGCATGGTAATGATGGCACTAGAAGGCTTGGAGCGTATTCTGCAGGTCGGCGAGCTGGAGGCCAAGCGCACAGACTCGCCGAATCCGTATGCAAGCCTCATGGCGTCCGCCAACATAGAGACTTTGGTGTCACACAAGTCGGCCACGGTGGCCAAGCGCGCGTCGCGGATCTGGCAGCAACACTTTGTCACGTGCGCGATCTGCCTGGGCCCGTTCTCCAAGCACTCGAACGACACGTTCTTCTGCGCCGAGTGCAAGTGCAACGTGTGCAAGAACTGTGACTGCACGGTGTTCCACCTCAAGTACCAGGAGAGTCTCTGGAAGGAGGAGACGGAGAAGGAAACCAACGAGAAACAGGCCCGTCAGGCCTCCAAGCGTAGCAAGCGGCAGAAGAAGCGGCAGCGTACCAAGGAGCGCAAGGCGGCGCTTCTCCGCGGCCAGAAAGCGGCGCCAAGCAACGGGAAGGGATCTAAGCAAAGTCAACAGCACAAGAGCCAGCAGCAGGACAACTCGTCCTCAGATGAAGCGTCCTCGACAAAGTCTGGAGGAGAAGGAGGAGGGAATCGGCGTCGACGGCAGGATGCAGACGACTCGGCCTCGGAGAACGGCTCCAATGGCTCGAATGAGGAGGACGACGGCGCGACGACTCCGGGCGACGAAGAGGAGGCTCCGACCGAAGAGGAAGTTGACCTCAATGTGCTGGACGAGATGGTGGATGCCAACGACAAGCTGGTGTCGTACTTGCTGGAGACAGGATCGATCATGGCGCTCGCCGAACGCCTGGACTTGGAGGACGACAGCACGTGGCTCGTGGCGGAGAAGGACCGAACTGCGATCCACGCGTAAATGTCGACACAACGCTCGCTGGCTGTGGAAACGAAGAGCGGCCCCCTTCATTGTGTGAATGGGCAAGATGCCTCTTTATGAAGAAAGTGAACTGGACATACGGGGGCCAGCGGATCAGGTCGAGCGACCAGCTCGTGTGCAGCCCAGCGCGTTCTGTATATGCAATGCAGAGAGACACAGGGATAGCGAATACACAAGCACAGAGGGTCAAGTGTTAACAAACCAAAGAAAAACAAGAAAAAAAAAACGAAAAAGCTTTTGAGTATTTTTTGGGGATATCCGACGGCGGCATCATTTTCTCCTGCATATATAAAGCAAGTGACAGGCTGAAATCCACCGAAGTGCTTAATTTCACAAGCCAAAACCATATCGACGACGGAATGAAAGCCCGCAAAATAATCAACTCTTACGTCCCTCGATTCACGTTAGCAGCTACCGTACGAAAAGCAGCGCGCCAACCTGATCCAGCCGACCTGCTTGGAGGTCGGAAGGCTTCCTCTCCTCACAGACACATCGAGTCCCGAGCGAGTCTTAGCGAGTGAGCGTGCAAGTCGAAAAAAAAATCCGAGCTGGCGTGGCCAAACTTGCTTTCTTGCTTGGTTCCTTCTCCGTCCCTGCGTTCTCGAGTGTCTAGTTGCCGTTGCGCTGTGGCAGCGCAGCCAGCTCCTGGGTGTCCAACGAATAAACTTACTCCGTCTTCTTGCGGTACTGGCAGCCGTCCGTGAGGCGAGCCTTGCCGCCCGTAGGCTGGCACAGCATCACCGAGCACGAGCCGCACAGCACGACCGTCTGCGCGTGGCTGAACACCGTGGTGATGTTGAAGCAGCCCGGGCACTTGACGTCCATGAAGTACGAGTTGGGGGCCTGTACGAGGCGACGCAGCTTGTGCTTGGAGGCCTCGTCGGCGGCGGAGGGGTGCAGAAGGTCACGAGGCTGCAGTGGCGACAAGAAAAACCTGGTTAGAGCTCCTGTTCGGCTGGCAAATTGGGTGTAAAACCCATTGGCGAAGATCTCTTGGAGGCTGCGAGCTGTGTGCCGGGGAGAGAGAGAGCTCCATGACGAGCAGGAAAAAGACCCAATTGGAGTCTTTCAAGACCCATTTCGAGTCTGTAGCTCCGCTGTCCTGTGTGTTTTGCTGGCCTGGTTTGAGCCCCCATTGGCGCCATTTGCTGCATTTGCTCCCTGTCCTGTTGTCTCTCTCCCTGCTGCATTGGCCCTGCGCCCTGTCGCTGCTGTAGCCTCCATTCTGGTGAGAATAGCTTACCATGATTGCGCTGTTCTGGGTCACGAAGAAAGGAAGAAGGCGAGTGGTTTGGGCCTGCAGAGTGGCGGCGTGGCGGCTCGGACGAAGGTGAAGCCGCGATATGAATGGTGGAGAGGTCGGCGGTTCAGCCTCACGGTTAACGGTTCAAACGTGTAAACCACACCATTTGGACCGCCGAATTCATGTACACCACACATATTTTATAAAAATATTATTATTATTTATGAGGAGCATTATAATAGACGTCAATCATGCGGTTCGGCGTCGCGCTCGAGGAGGCCGAGCCTTGGCCGCTGCAGAACGTGGAGAAGCCCCGGGCGCCAGGCCGCCGCCGGTTTCGCGCGCCAAGCGAGGGCAGCTCCACATCGTCCAGTGACGATGAAGACGCGACGCTGATGGACGGCCACGCGGCGGCGTCAAGTCTGCAGCTCACGGCCAAGACGCGGCAGGAGCTGGTGACGCAGGTGGAGCGCGCGTGCGAGCGCAAGGCCGTGCAAGCTGTGACGGGCAGCAAAGCGTACAAGTCTTTGTGCCAGACGTTGCAACGCGCGCGGCAGGACGCGGAGGCGCAGCTGCGTAGGCTGGACTTGGGGAATGGTGGCCATGGCGAGGGGCTGGACGTCGTCAGGCAGCAGCAGCAGCTGGAGAGGCAGGGCGCGGTCAAATTGCAACAGGTTGGAGAAAAAAGGAGGAAGCTGGAGAGATGTAGGAGGCTCATAATTCGTGGGGTTTTGCTGCAGATCCGGTCCAAGGAGAAGGCGACGCTGGACAGTGTGGAGAGGGAGCTGCGTGCCTTCCAGCAGGCGCGCGAGGAGGAATGTCGACGCGAGCAGGAGAAGAGGGAGAGGGAGGAGGCTGCGCTGCGTCGAGAGGAGGAAGCCCGCGAGAAGGTGAGACTTGGGAGGAGAAGGAGATGTTTAAGACCAGAAGATTGAGTGTATTCCCAATGATGCAGGAGCTGCAAGAGGCACAGGAGAAAGAAGCGGCTGAGCAGGCCAAACGGAAGGCGACGCAAGAGGTGGAGGAAGCGCAGGCGATGGCCAAGGCGCAGGCAGCCGAACGCGCTGCGGCGCAGAAGCAGCAGGAAGCCGAGCGTGAGAAGGCAGATGCTGCAAAGAAAGCAGCTGAAAAAGAGGCCGCCTCCCAGGCGAAGCAATATGTGGAGGAAGGCCACGCGTGCATCAAGCGGCTGGAAGAGCTTCACCGCCACACCACCGAGATCCTGGCCAGTCCCGATCCGGCAGTGAAGAAGATCCGCATGCAAGTCAGACGCGAGGTAAGTGCCGCTCTGCTCTTGGCTCGGTTTCCTTGTTAAGGTGTGCAGACTAATTGGCTTGTCACTTGCTTGCAGGCTGGTGTATGCAACCAAATCGCCGCAGCTCCCTCCGTCATTAAGAACGTCGTGAGCAAGATCCAGCAACTTCTCCAGGTTCGGCTCCTTCAACGTTGGCCTTGTCTTGGAAAGTGTTTGTGACACCCGGTTCCTTGTGTGTAGATGGCCAAGACCTCAGGCGACGCGTACTTTAAATTCGCACTCGATATGGTGGCCTCAAACCTGTCCAAGCAGGTGGAGAGTCGTGCCGACTACAAGTAGGTTAACCTTTCTCTTCTTCTCTTTCCCCACTGGAAAGCGAGCTGACCTGACGTTGCTCTTGTTGTAGGTCTTGCTATCCCATTGCGCACGTGATTAAAATGAGCTGCGTGCGGACCCCAGAGCTGACCGACGTCATGCTGGGCTACTTCCACAAGACGTGCGTCTTCACCATCCCGGACAACCCCGAGAAACACGCGGCCCAGTCGATCGCCGAGTACAAAATGTCGGTGGGCTTCCAGAAGGCCGTGGGCGAAAGCTCGGATCCGGATGGCCTGGAGCACGTGACGGAATACACGAGACGCATGACCATGATCTCTGCTGTACTGGCCGCCGTGCGTCAAGCCGCCCCCTGGGATGGCAGCCCGTCGCCTCCTGGACTGGACCTTGGCGATTGCTGGACGTGGCTAGCGCGGTTGGTGAACGAGCCGCCACACCTCATGACTGGCGCGCTGACGCTGACCATCCTGGAAGTGGCGGGCTACGAGCTGCTAAGGAACTACAAGAAACAATTCCACAAGCTGCTGGTGCTCATTGCGCGTGACGTGTGTCCAAGACTGAGCAAGAACGCCAAGACTGGCGCGGCCAACGCTGCCGGCCAGCTCGAGATGTTCGTCAACCAATACCACGCCAACCGCTGCACGCTGACCGAGCCAGACGGCCGAAAGCTCGAGGAGACGAAGATCTCGGAAGCTGATGAAGAGAGGACTGACAACGACAACAACAGAGGCGGCGGCTATGGAGGCCGTGGAGGGGGCCGTGGAGGAGGTCGCGGAGGAGGCCGGGGCGGTGGCCGCGGTGGCCGGAGACGTTGAGCTTCCAAGGGGCAGACGCACATGTAAACACTTAAACGCAGGGTGAGTGTCAGTCCATCCATTGCATTTGCACTCACTCCACACTAGTTCGTAGGCTTGAGCAGCTTACTTTTGACCGAGCGTGGGCATCACCGCGCTGTAACGCGTCTTCTCGTTGTAGTCCCAGAGCGACGTGACCGTCTTGATCTGCGTGTAGAAGTTGATGCCAGCCTTGCCGTAGAAGTTCAAATCGCCTCGAATCGATGCACGCGAGCCGGTGAAGGAGAACATCGGGAGAGGCACGGGGATCGGCACGTTAATGCCGACCTGGCCCACGTCGATTTCGTGCTGGAACTTGCGAGCGGCGGCGCCAGACGACGTGAAGATGGACGTTCCGTTGCCGTACGGGTTACGGTTGATGAGCTCGATCGCTTCTTCCAGCGTATCCACCGACGTGCAGACCAAGACGGGGGCGAAGATCTCCTCCACGTACGCGGGGTTGTCAAGGCTGACGTCGTTCAGCACCGTCGGCCCCACGAAGTTGCCGTTCGGGTACTTGGGCACCTTGACGTTGCGTCCATCCAGAAGAAGCTCCGCGCCGTTGTCAACTCCTTCTTGGATGAGGCGCTCGGCGCGTTCCTTGGCAGCGACTGTGATCAGCGGCCCCACGTCGGTGCCGGGCTCCAGGCCGCCGTTCACCTTCATCTCCTTGGCCTTCTGCACGATGTCGTGCACCCACTCCTTGGTCTTCCCGACAAACACGACGACGGAAAGGGCCATGCAGCGCTGGCCTGCAGCACCGAACGCTGCGCCGGCAAGAGCGCCAATGGCCTGCTCCTTGTCGCAGTCGGGCATGATGACAGCGTGGTTCTTGGCGCCCAAGTTGGCCTGCACGCGCTTGCCGTTGGCACTGCCACGCGAGTGGATGTACTCGCCAGCCTGGTTGCCGCCCACGAACGAAATGGCCTTGATCTCGGGCGCGTCGCAGATGAAGTTGACCGTATCCTGTGCAGCAAGCAATGGTTAGCGACTGGTGAAAGGCACAGCGTTGAAGAGCTGCGTATCTTACGTGAGCGCCGTGGATAACGTTGAGGACACCGTCGGGGAGACCTGCTTCTTGAGCCAGGCGGGCCAGGATCATCGTAGCGCCTGGGTCCTTCTCCGACGGCTTGAGCACGTACGTGTTGCCCGTCACCGTGCCAGTGGGGAACATCCAGAGCGGGATCATGGCCGGGAAGTTGAAGGGGCAGATGCCGGCGCACACGCCCAGCGGCTGCTTGTACGAGTAAGTGTCCAGCGACGTGGCCAGGTTCTCGGCCGTCTCGCCCATCATGAGCGTGGCGGCTCCGCACGTGTGCTCCACCACCTCGAGGCCGCGGAAAACGTCGCCGCGGGCGTCCGCGAGAGTCTTTCCTTGTTCGTTGGTGATGGACAGCGCGAGCTCCTCCGTGTGCTCGCGGATCAGGTGCTGCAGCTTGAGCATGACGCGCTGGCGGTGCTGCACGCCCACCTCCTTCCACGTCTTGTAGGCTCGAGCAGCAGCCTCCGTCGCTTGCCGCATCTGCACATCACAAGAACGTCAGAGCACAGTGACGACTAGGAGCAGCTCAGCTGGACGTACCTCATCCTGCGTGGCCTCCGGCACCTGGCAGATCACCTCGTTCGTCGCCTGCACAGCAGCATACAGTACGTCAGTCGGAGTGCAGCAGATCACACGCCCATCCCCTGTGGCAATAGGTAGCGTACCGGGTTGCGCAGGTCGATCCACTTGTCCGTCTTGGACTGCACGAACTTGCCGTCGATGAAGAGCGGCACGCGGTCCTGTGGCACGCAAGATCGTCAGGGGGCGTAAGCAGAGGAGGAGAGGGAGGAGACCACGAACCACGGAGGACGAGGAGAAGGCGCGCGCGGGGCGGCTGGACACAACGGAGCGGGTCGCGCGGCGCAGCATGACGAGGAAGAAGAGACTTCGGGGCTGGGACGCAAATGAGGGAATGGCAGCACGACCGGCGGGCGGTCATCTGACGTCGATGGCGAACTTCAACCTCGCTTTCGAGAGGGTTTCGCCCAATTTATGGGCAATATGATCCATATTTTGATCACGTTACGCGAGACCTGCATTGCTGCACTGGTGCGCAATGCGAGCGCTGGACAGGCTCCACACAGCAACGACGGCAGCGTCACAGGCAGGTAGGACAGTGGACGGCGCTCGAGAGACGAAGCTACGGCTTCAGCTTCAGTGCTGGTTTAACAGATACCTTGGCAGCGACTTGTAGACACAACCAGCGCTCCAGAGCGGCTCCAACACGTGAATTCCTCCAGCAATCTCCTCGTCACCTTGAATCTACCTACTCTCCAGGCACAGGACGTATTTCCCTCCAGGCAAGGTGCAGCGCGAGGAACGTGGCGCTCGTGCTCATCAAGTTGAAGTCGTCGTTAAGTTCGCACCCGCACTTAACCCCAAAATCCGTATTCGTGTGGTGCACACCACACACTCCACCACACATTTTATCGTCATCCTCCATGAAGCGCTTGCTGTCGCTCGCCCGGGCGGCTCCGCGGCGCGCGCCGGCGTCTTCGCTACTGCAGCGACGTATTTTGGTGACCAAGAGGGCAGCCGAGCCAGCAGTACCCAAGTCCGAGCGCGACCGGCAGTTCCTGGCCGCTCTACAGGTCTTCCACCGACAAGAAGGCCACTTCTCGGTACCTTACGAGTTCGTAGTGCCCACGCCGCGCGACGAGGCGGAGCAGGCGATCTCGCCCTGGCCCGAAGACACATGGGGCATGGAACTAGGCAACCGTCTGCGCCTATTCACGCGCGGCCGCTGCAGTCCGTTCAAATGCGAGCTATTGCGCACCATCGGCTTCCCGTACGAGGACTGGCGGTCCTACGTGTGGGAGATGCAGATTATCCCGGCGCTCAAGATCTTCCAGGAGCAAGAAGGCCACTTATTCGTGCGCCAGGGCTTCCAGGTGCCAATGGGCGACGACAAGTGGCCGCGCGCCACGTGGGGCGTCAAGCTCGGCTCGCAGTGCCAAGTGCTGCGTCGCGACGCTGAGGACGGCATCACGGCGGAGCGCAGGAAGCAGCTGGACGACATGGGCTTTGTATGGAGCGACGCACAGTGGAAGTGGAAGATGCAGTTCCTTAAAGCCATGGCGCGCTACCGCCAGCTCTTCGGCCATTGCAACGTGCATCACACGTTCAAGGTTCCGGCCAACGATCCTTGCTGGCCAGAGGTCAGCTGGGGCTACCGTCTCGGCCACGCAGTGGCCAAGGTCCGGTCCGACCTGGAGGAGCAGGTGCTCAGCCCGCGTGCCATGGCTGACCTCCGGGAGCTCGACTTCTTCGACGACAGCCTGTCGTTCGACGTCTGGCACGAGGCCGTCATGCCCAGTCTCGAGATCTATCCGAGGCTGCACGGCGACACCTTCATTCCCGAGGAGTTCGTCGTGCCGAGCGAGCAGCCGTGGCCCGAGCGCGCCTGGGGGATGAATCTGGGCTACGTCGTCGAAACCATCAACTCCAGGCGGATTTTCCGCGACGAGATGCAGGACGACAAGCAGAAACTCAAAGAACTGGGCTACGCGTGGGAGTCGCTCTTTGGCAAATGGGCCAAGGAGCTGCTGCCGGCGTTGCGACTGTACAAGGCCAAGTTCGAGCACTGCGACGTGCCGTCGTGGTGGGTCGTGCCCACGACCGACGAGTCCTGGCCCAAGGCTCTGCGCGGCTACCATCTAGGCAAGCAAATGGTGCGCGTCAGACGCGGAGGACGGGGCAATGCGGACGTGGCGGATGTGCTGCCCGAGCTCGAGGCGCTAGGCTTCAAGTTCAACGCGTTCGAGAGTTATTTCGTGGACCGCGTACTACCAGCGTTAGAGGTGTATGCAGAGATCTACGGCGATACTCACGTGCCTCAAGGCTTCATCGTGCCGTCCGAGAAAACCTGGCCACGAGCGTCGTGGGGGGCGAAGCTGGGCCACACGGTCCGCAACATACGCAACCGCCACCAACACGCGCAGCAGGTCGAGGAATACCGCGACCGGCTTGAGAAGCTGGGCTTTGTGTGGAGCATCTACAAGTCGTCGGCTGCGACCAAGCGCGACATTGTGGACCCCAGTGTGACGGTGTACCAGGAAATCCACGGCCAAGACGCCGAGATGCCGCGCAACTTCGTCGTGCCTGTCGACGATCCGCGATACCCTGAAGTGGCCAAGAGCTTCGAGCTCGGCACGTGGCTCTTCCAGTTCAACCGGAAGAACAACGGCCTGCTTCCGTTCCAGATCCAAGACGCGAAGAAGAAGAAGACGTTGCCTAGTGAAAGGCACCGCCAGGCACGCGGCACTCCCCACGGAACGCTAACGCCTCATGCCGAACAGTACTGGAAGGACGTGTTGCTGGCCTCGTTCCAGGCGTATGCCAAGCTGCACGACAGCTGCGAAGACATGGACGGCAGCTTCATCGTGCCAAGCGAGGAGCCGTATCCGCAGTCTGCCTGGGGGCTCAACTTGGGTCTGCGGTTGCGTCACGTTCGTCACGGCGTTCGATACGCGCGGGAGATCGCCAAATACAAGGACGAGCTGGTCGAGCTCGGCGTCCTGTTTGATGGCGACGAACCGATGCAGCTGGGCGATGAGAAGTATTCCACCGGGAGCTTCGAATTTGAGGACGACAGTGAGTTCGACGATGAAGACTACGAGGAGGGGGTCTTTGAAGAAGAGGTGGAGGAGGACGACAGCAGCGAGGAGGAGCACAATAGAAAAGCGCACCTTAACTAGTGGCCAATATGAAGCTCCGGATGACCTTTTGTTGTGAGAGAAACGGAGAGATATGTTGTTCAAGCGCTACAAGACAAGACGCTGGCTATGCTACACTATCCCTCTTCCGACGGGGGTCAAGTGTCCGTGGTGCTTCGGGCCACATTGACATCAACGGAGTCAAACTACATGTCCACTGGCCGTCGACTATTGGAGGCGACGAGGTGGGGCATGCTGTGTGTCCGCTGCGTGGACAAGATGCCTTCAATGCGATCCACCGTTTGCTCGATGGAGCTGATGCGAGACGAGTGCTGCGTCAGCGTCGCCAGCAGCGTGTCATGCTGCTGGGCCAGCAGCTGCTGTGTGCTCGTGATGCGGTGGAAGAGCTCGATGCACGACGAGTCCATGTTACTCAGCGTCGTTTGCTGGGCCGGCGCAACGTCCCGAGGCTCCGCAGACACGAGGTCCGTGATGTCGAGCTTAGCGCTGGAAGCCTTGCCGGACGCCGACGAAGTCAGTCTTAGGTTGGGGTCCAAAAGCTGGTACTTGGGCTGCGAGTTGGGGGCGGACACGGGAGCTTTCGATCCCGAGCGCCGCATGCTGCCACGCTGGCTGCCGCGGCTCGATGACACGCTCGATGTGTTGGACCGAGGCTGGGAAATGCGGAAGTCGCCGTCCTCAATCTCCTCCGGTACGCTTTGTAGTGAGGCCGCTCGGATTTCCGGGAACGGTGGCAACGATTCCCGTCGTGACGCCATGCTTGGTGACGAGTGGCGCTTGTGCTTCATGGACGGAGGAACTTCTCCTTGAAGCAGCTTCTCCGCGGCGGAAGAAGCGTAGGACAGCACCTCCATCGCTCGCAGCGGCAACTTCTGCTTGGGCTTGGGGTCCATGACGAACACCGAGCCGATGACGATGCCAGTGTTGGGGTCGCAGATCGGCGTTGAGGCGTAGAAGCGGATGCTGGCCGAGCCCTTGACAAGCGGGTTCTGGTTGAACCGCGGGTCCTTGGACGCGTCCATGACAATCGTAGGAAGTGGCGTCTGTAGCAACTGCGAGCATAGGGCGATCTCGCGAGGCAGCTCGGCCTGCGCAATGCCGTACCGCGCCTTGTACCATTGCCGCGTCTGGTCCATGAAGGCCACTGCGGCCACGTTGCAGTCGAGAACCTGCCGCACCAGCTCACACACTGCGTCGTATTCCTTCTCGGGCTCCGTGTCCAGCACGTTAAACTTGGTGAGGATCTCGTGCCGCCGCGTTTCGTAGATCTGGAACTGCTCTTCTTCCGGTAGGAACTCGATCACGTCCGTCGCTGGGATCGCTGGAGCTCCGCGTCGGCTGCCGCGTTGACTGCTGGGGCCGCTTCCGCCAAGACTACTGGTGTCGCTCATGTCGTCGTCGTCGCTCCAGTTGTCGCAGCCCGAGAAGTCCGAGAAGCGACTGCAGAAGGACGTGCTGGTGCTGGTCGTCTGCAGGCTGTCCCGGAAGGTTTTCTTGCCTTCCTGCTTGCAGGTATCAACCGAGACTTCCTGTGTTTCGTCCTCCTCCGTCGCGTCCGATTGCTCCATGATAGGCGCGCTGTTGACGTTGTCGCTTTCGACGAGCAGCATGGCCTTGTCGATGCAGTCGAAGCAGAGCCGCACCGTCACCTCCAGCGTCGGCGTCACGCTCACGCGTCGCCGTCGGTAGCAATTGGAGCACACGATCTCACCGCAGGAGCGGCAGTGGCGCTTGATCGAGAAGGGGCGGAACTTGCGCGCGCAGTAGAAGCAGTTGGGCCGCTCCTCCATCTTGACCCAGTTCTCCTTGCCCAGAAGACGCACCGAGGACAGCGTGGACTTGTCGTTCATGATGGTCAGAAGCCGCTCCTCCTCGTTTACGTGGTTCGCTGAAAGGCCCCGTGGACGGCGAGAACGAGCCGACATTGTGGAAGTCTGAGAAGTGGCAAGTTGTACGCTGGTGGCGTTGTCTTTGATGGAGCGCAGGCCAACAATGCACGCTATTGTAGCACTCAAACCAACAAAAATACTCGACCGGAGTCAAGAGTAGAAGTGAGCAGCGGCCGAGTTGGTCGCAAAATTGACCGAGACACTAGCTGACGGACGCGAAAGAGAGCGTTTAAGCAAGTGGTCAAGGGCACACGGCCTGCCACTAAGGTCACGGATGACCAGCCCTTGAGAGTATCCGGAGCAAAAACAATAAACACGTCTGAACCTGGTTGCAGTTCTCTGTCAGTTGGACGCCGCAGATGGCGGAGCTCTTGGCATTGAGCGGCTCGTTATCCACGCACGTACCTGCCTGGGTACTCGAGACCTATGCCACTTGGACGCCATGCAAGACGCAGGAAGCGGCTGGGGCGGCAACGCCTCGTACCAAAAATTGGTCTGGACGAAAAGCTCTTTTACGTCTGACTTGATGCCCGTTCAACGGACATATAGTCGGAATTTAAACTTGGGATTTGTATGCCGGCGAGTAGTCAGCATCTGTGACGGTGTGCAACGCCATCAGGCGGAGGCTGAAGCTCCCGATGGAGAACAGCCAAAGTATCCGCATCACGCAATATCGACATACTAAACCACAGGCTTTGCATTGCCCTACAACTTTGCTCTGCATCTGCTAGCGAAGAACCAGACCAGCCCAAGAACTTCACTGTCAAGCTCCGAAATCGGCACTGCACTGTCCCGAGTGCTTGTCTTGACTTCAACGCTGGCAGAGCCGATCGCAAAGGTACGCAGTGGTGCGTCCCGACGATCGCGTAATGCTTGAAGCTCTGACAGACCGGAGACTGCAGTGGTACCGGTATGGGAGCTTCCGCTCCGTCTCCATTGTCAACGAGTCCGGGCGTTGCCTTGTCCCAGCAGCGCATGGTGTCCACCATCGTTCTGCTCGGTCCTTGGGGCTCTTTCACTCTATTTCTCGCGTTCGTGGCAGGGGCGAGCACAGCTCTTCATCGTGTGGCAGAGTCTCCACTAATCAACGACAAGCTCTGCCCGATGAAAAGCGTCAGAGACCATCTGCTCAGACCACCCACATGCTCGGCATATTCGCGCAGGATCGAGCTGTTTCGTAGACGAATGGCGGGCGTTCCGCGGCCTGCGCCACTCGCAACAAGGATCTGGTGCTCGACCGGTACACCCGTGCGAGCGAGAAGCTCTTGTTTCAAGAGCAGCACCGAGTCATCTGGCCGAATACGTAAATCCAGACGCGTGCTGCGCCACTCCGCCGTCTGGTGAGCTCCAGGGGCTTCGCTCTCGTCTGCTCCCGGCAGATGCAGACATTTAACACTGATGATGACCGCTCGCTCTTCGCGTTCGTCGTCATTAGCTCGGCTTTCGTGATCCTCTGCGGTGACTATCTCCAGATCGGCTGGAGCAATTGCTGCAGCGCCGTTGCTATCCTCGACGCTCCTGCCTAGCGCTGGCTTTTGATGGGCAAGCAGTAGCAGCTTCTGGTCAACGAGCTGCTGTTCGAGCACCTGGATACGTTGCCGCTGCCGGTCCGCGATCACGTCGGCTCGGCTTCGGTTGGGCTTCTCGAACGGTGGGGGTTGGTTCGCTGTAGGCGCTGGCTTCCGCTTCGCCGCACTTTCAGCCTTCGTTCGAGGAGTCTTTGCACGTTCTCCTTGCTTCCGGAGCTTCGCTTTCGTCCGCATAGGCTGAGGACTTGTACTCCGTGGTGTGTGGTCATTCCGGTGCTCAGCTTGAAGCTGCTCCTGTTGCAGACGCCGTTGCAGCACCACGAGGTACTGGATAATGGGCCCCGCCGAGTCGATCGTCGGCTTAGCCACCGAACTCACGGGTCTCTTTGCCGCCACTGAGATCGAGCGCCAGCGTCCAAAGCGCTCAATCGCCTGGAGGAATGCCAGGCCGTCAATCTTCCTGCTACGCTTCGGTTGTTCACCGTCCTCGCCCACGAGAAAGCGCCTCACAAGGTGCGCCAACTCTCGCTTGGAGCACGTGAACGGCAGCGTCCGGATCAACCGCTCGAAGCTCTTGACGTCGACCAGCATTGACGAAGCACCTCCCGGTCGCTGCATGGCGCGAAGACGCTGTTCCAGGTAGCAGTTCACGTCACGAGCCACGCCGCGCCACTTGGGTTTGCCACGGTGCTCAGGCCCTTCTTCTTCGTCGCTGTCCACCCAAGCCTTACGAGTTGATACCCTGCCAGTGTCCTTACCACGCAGTGTAACGCTAGCGTCTCGCAGGCCGTCCAGCAGCTTCTGGATGACTCCTTCACATGCAGGATCATCTGACGTAGCGTCCAGGCGGAGCTTGAAGGCAGATAACGCGCCGTCGGGGCTTCCGTCCACGATAGACTTGAGGATCTTGTTGCGCAGTGGATTCCGCCGAAGCAAGAGCGAATGGAGAACTCTAGCGCCGTCATTTTGCGTCTCGAACCCGTGCCATTCAAAGG
This sequence comes from Phytophthora chlamydospora, assembly GCA_012295415.1. Classification (NCBI taxonomy): domain Eukaryota; phylum Oomycota; class Peronosporomycetes; order Peronosporales; family Peronosporaceae; genus Phytophthora; species Phytophthora chlamydospora. Next base: position 24,667 of record JAABLK010000272.1, read on the forward strand.
GGATCTCCGTGATGTCGTTCTCGGTAGCATTCACCACCTCCAGCGTGGATAACTGTACCAGTTCGTTCGGTAAAGTTTGCAGCCTATTGTCGTTGATATGGAGGATCTGCAGTCGTGCACACTCCGAGATCCCCACAGGTAGAAGTCTCAACTGGTTGTTCTGTAGTTCACAGACGCGTAAAGCTGGGAACGAGGCGAAGAAATCGTCAGGAAGCTCACGCAGTGCGTTGCTCTGGAGGTGTAAGGTTTGGCAGTTCGCCAGTACCATGGGATACCAACTCACAAGACTTCGTAGACGATTCCCACGCACATCGACGACCTTGACACTGGTATTGAGGGTCTTGGCTGGTCCTTTGCCTTCTGCATGGACGCCAACAAGACGGGGAAGCACGCGAAGCTGGTTCTGCGCAAGCGAGATGGCTACACTCCGGTCGGTCAATGGATAGGAGGCCAGAGACTCACCGCTGAGTTGGTTCTGAGACAACGACAGCTCTTCCAGTTTAATCAGCTCAGCTACAGCGCTCGGCAGGCTTACGAGATGGTTCTGGTGGAGCAAAAGACGCCGCAGCGTACCGAACAATACCCGGAATTCTTCAGGTAATGTACTGAGGGAATTGCCGTGCAAATCCAGCGTCACGAGGCGACTTCGGCCCTTCCAGAGCTTCACCACTTCTCCATTAACCGATCGTAGCGCATTCGCTGAGAGATCGAGAGTTTCCAGACTGGGAATGGTCACCAACGCACTCGGTAGGGAGGTTAACCTGTTTCCGCTGAGTCGAAGTTCCGTTAACCCTTCAAGTTGACACCACAGTTCGTCAGCTTGCGCGAAACTCGCATCACGCAGCAGGTTATCCGCTAGATTGAGCTTTCGGAGGTTCTTCATAGCGCTTAGAGGCGATGATATCGTCGTGAGTCGGTTGTCTCGGAGATCCAACACTTGCAGCTCCTTGAGCGAAGCCACGAAGTCCGGAATGGAGGTTAACCCTTGTCCAGAAAGGGTTAGCTCACGAAGTAAGGAAAATGTAGCTCCAAGTCGAGCATGTATCCCTTCGTCGCACTGCAGCCAACGACTTAGTCCTGCTGGCGCGTGTAAGACACGTTGGTGATGGAGCTCCGCCTCAAGTAACGCGGCGATTGATCGAATCCTCGCCAGTGCACTGGGAATCTTCGCAAGAAGCTCTCGCTTCCGAGCAAGGAGGTTAACCAAGTTGCACCTCGCCGTGTGGTTTTCAAGCAGATATTGGATAACTTCTCCACGATCGGCGTCTTTCACAGCTAAGGGGTCAAAGCCCCACATCCGCTGTACAAAACGCACAAACTCGGCGTCTTCGGACTCGTTCGCATCGCTTACAGTGACGTGAAACTGGAGCAAGTCTTGAAGGGTTATTTCGTCAGACCCCATGACTTCCAGCCAGGCTTCAGCCGCCTGGATCTCCTCGGTAGAGCAGTGTTTGCGTTGAAGCTTGATGGCTGCATGAATATGGTGAACTCTTGTGTGGTCTGGCGGGGGGCGATAGCCTTCACCTCTTCGAGTATCAACGAGCTGCTCGAAAACGTACCGGATCAACGTCGCTCTCTCCAGGGGGATACTTCTAAGCAACGTGGTTAAGTCTTCCGTAACGATAGAACCAGCAGCGCTGGCTGGATCGGTGCAGTGCTGAAAGAGCAGCGCATAGTCTTCAAGCTCAATAGATGGCGAGTCTTCCCCTTGGTTGACATCCAGAGGCCTTCCAAGACAGCGGTCCGTCTCATTCAGCAGCCACAGCAGCTTCTCTCTGGCCACGAAGCGGTCACGATGCAACTGGCGCTCAAAGCTCTGCATCCGAGCGCCGTAGAGCTCCAGCCGCAAGCGCAGGTTCCTCACCAACGTAAACAGATCTCGACAATAGGCCCGGAAGCGGACAACGCCCAGTACTTCTTGCAGACACTGTAGCTTCGGTCCAAGCTCACAAGCTTCCGCTGCTGGAAGAGCTGTAAGGCTGGAACCATCGAGTCTTTCCGCTGCCAGCACGTTGCGCTTCCGTTCGTGCGCCTGGATCTCTCGCTCGAGGTTCTGCACGTCGTCGTCAAGTTTCGCAGAGACTTCAGCGAGAGCTAGCCACCGCTCCAACGCTCCAAATTCCGGTCGAGAAGAAGCCTCCGTGATCGATTGCCGCCGCCCACAAAGTGAACGCAGCGTTGTCACGCTGGACGTGACGACACTCCGTCCGTGGTCGCTGGAATCTCCGGGTTTGTCCGACTGAGGACGTCGGGAGTAGAGCAGGAGATCTGGCAAACTGCGAAGCGAGTTGAGCACGGAAATCTCAGCTGGAGACCGCGTCAAAGGCACTGGATCGGTCCTAACCATCGTTGTTGATCGGTCCTGAAGAGAAGACAGTTTTATCGGAGACCGTCGTTTCAAGATCGTCTTGAAGCGTCTGAAGCTCTGAGGATCGCCATGGGGATGGCAAGCTCGCGCGTATTGACCTCGGGCCACGGCTCGAGGTCTAGTACATCTCCTTGGCAAGGACTGCAATGCGGTATGCGCTACTCGAAGCAGGATTTGAAGCTGTGGCCGCAACTGGAGCCTCTGGCCCAGTGGTTCACGGCTCAAGACGCCCGGCGCCTGTATCTTCGCCTGCACAACAAGGCCGGATCGACGGGGTTGTACACGTTGAGCGAGTTCCTGCAGTGGCTGGACGTTGGTGGCAAGCGGCTCGATGGTAAAGCGTTCAAAGGTTCACGACCGACGGAAGTTTCGGACATCATGACGCCGCCACTGCGTGGAAACCAGCAGCAGCATCAACTCGATGCCTCTCCAGATGCTACGAAGGACTCGCCGCCGATCCTGGAGAAACACCTACAGCACGTATTCCTCACGTTTGCTGACGGCCGCGGCGATCGACTGTACGCGCTCGAGTTCCTGGCGGCGATGGTTGTCATCTCCCGTGCGATCTGGAGCTTTCACGAGAAGATGACGCTGCTGCTCGAGCTCTTCCATGACCCTGCGACTTCCAACAGCAAAGCGATGGCCTACGCGAGTGCCCAGCGACTGAAGGAGACGGACGTGGCTCGACTGCTGCTTTGCGTCATGAACGGAGTGGGGAGAGCAACCCAAGGCGTCGCTAGCGTATGGCAGACTCACGGCCTCCGCGTGGCGACGTTCGCTCGGCAAAGCGCTGGCCACTGCATGCAGAGTATCGTGAGTACACGCTCACCTACAAACGGATCGGGCCAAGCCAGCAAGAGCGTGGCGAGTGAGGAGCTCCGAGCGTACGTGGCTTCCACGCCGACGCTGCACCAGTTCTTGGCGCTCTTCTCGGGCGAGGAACTGCGTAACCCGCTCACGTTCGAGCCCATCGCTCCCCATTTCTCAAGGCAGACGGAGTTGTTCGAGACGTTGCTGCGTCGGTACGTGACGTTCGAGGGCCGAGAGGAACGCCGTCGCGATAGCGCGGCGCTACTGATCCAGTCCACTTGGAGACGTCGGTGTTCTGTCTCCGCCGCTCAACGACGCTCCCAAGACCGCGTGGCCCAGCGCCATCAGTCCGCAGCTCAGCTTCAAAGCTTCTTCAAGCACCGACGCGTTGCTAGGGAACTCGAAGCTCGCGCGGAGATCGAGCGAGACGCGCTCAACGGAGGAGTCTTCGCAGCCGGTTCGGGCCCCAGCCTCGGCTTCTTGACGGAGGATACTGACAGGAAGAAAGGAGCACCAGTTCGACTTGTCGGGGCCTTTGTGAGCCTCAACGCGAAGCTCACAACGCTAGCATCATCGTCTACATTCGCTTTGGGGGTTCAAGACGACGGCCACTCACTCTACGCCTGGGGTCGCTGTCTTCCACGTCTCCACGCCGGCCAAGACGAAAGCGAGAGCAACGTCTGCCTCACGAACGCTACTCCTCGTCGCCTACTTGTTCCACTACCGTTCAAAGTCGTTCAAGTGGCCTGTGGATTGAGGCACGCGCTTGTGCTCCTGGAAGACGGCATGATCTTTTCCTGGGGGTTCAACGACCACGGACAACTGGGCCACGGCTCAGCGGAGACGCTGGCCGCTCGTACCGCAGGTTGCGTGCGCTACGCTTCATACTACGACGAACGCTCAGGCGAAGACGAGGAATACCTCGCTTCTCCAACGAGACTGCTGTACTTCGAAGGCAGCGCAGCCCAACAAGCAGAGCCCATTCCGGTAACGCAAGTGTGCTGCGGTGACTACTACTGCATGGCGTTGAGTCGAGCGGGTGATGTCTTCACGTGGGGCGAAGCTTCTGAGGGCCAGCTTGGCCACGGTGAAACGCACGAGTTCTATCAGGTCGCTCTAGCTGACCGGCACATGACCAGCTCGGCCTACACGTACTTGCCGCAGCCTGAGCCTGTACTGGCGCTGAGCGACGTCCGCATCACTCAAGTGGCGTGCGGAGGCAACCATTCCGTGGCTCTGAGCGCCGACCAAGCAGAGGCCAGGCTCTTTGAGTGGGGGAACTGGGGCAGGAGGCGGGGTATCGACAGGGAGCACGCTTTCGTGCCTGAAGAAACGACGGGAGCTGCTGCTTTGCGGCTCCGTCAAGTTGCTGTAGGAGACCACCACATGCTAGCGGAAGGAGCGAGTGTCTGGCTCAAGCTTGCGACGCGTACGAATGGCCCAGTGCAGGCGGTTGAACACGGAGAAGAGGAGACGGGCTTCTTCGTGGAGCTTCTGGCTGGTACGTCGAGCTCGTTGGATGCGCTCGAGCACGAGTATATGGGCGAAACACTGGCCAACGCAGGCTCTTGGGTCTGCTGCCTTGTGGACTTGGACGTGGACGACGTCGATGAAGACGGGGGCGGTACGGAGGTTGGCATGGGCGCGCTCTGGCAAAGGCGGGCTGAAAGGTTTGCCTTGACTCTCGATCGACTGGCGGAGTTCGACCCTCGCTCGCTGCGTCTGCTGGCCAGTGCGTTGGCAGGTGAGAACAACGCCATCAAGACGTGCGCACAGGGCGTGGATCAATGGCTTCGTGGTCGAGTGGCTAGCCGTTTGGTCGTCATGCCTCGAGGAAAGCCTGCCGGGTTCTACGTGCAGTTCCGCTTGCCCTTAGGCATGTCTACCAACGCACCGGAGACGAATAACGGGGACCCACGAAGCGAAGAGAGCGAGGGGCCTAGCGACGCAGCGGACGTCTCTGGTGTTGTGCTTGAGCTGGCCGTGTGCGGGTCAAACACCGCCCAGAACGCGGTCGGCCGGCGTGGATTCGCCACGCACGTCTTCCATCCGGCAATGGAGAGTGCGGCCAAGCGACTGAAGCAGCAGCAACTGCGCGCGCGCTCAGTGACCAAGAAGAAGCCCACGGTGGCGCCGACCGAGATGAACAGCCTCTTCGTGCTGGAGATCGACCAGTCCGTGCTGGCACCGCTCGCTTCGGCCGTCGCCGACAATGATCCGGATGCTTCTCAAAGCCCTGGTGCGCTTGGGACGGCGAGCGAGGCGGAACTGGAGGCCGAAACGATCGTCAGTGAGATTGGCCATCGAGTGCTGGAGCTGCAAGAAGCGGGGGCTCTTGCTGTGCTCGTCGTACTGGATCTGTTCGAGGCGGACGCCTTTGCACTGCAGTTTTCAGCCGACTCGGGTGTGTTCATTCCCGTGTTCATGGCCACACGACAGACGGAAGCACTGGTTGTCGGTTCCTACGGCAACGATGGGGTCGTATCGGAGCCTGATGAAGGCGATTCCAGCCGTCGTACATCCTGGAGCGTCCAAGAGATGCTAGACCACGTACTCACGTCTCCGACCACTTTGACTCCACAACAGGTCAGCGCTAGTCCACCGCGACGCCCCTCGATACAGTCGATGGCTCCTTCCTCCGTGCTACAGCCACCACCACCACTCATGGCTCGGTGCTTCTATCGCACGGACACAGCAGTGACCAGGGCTCGAGGAGCCTTCGCGAATGGCGCAGCCGCCGTCTTGTTCATGGCGAATGAAGCCTCCTCCGAACCCTCGCAGGCAGCATTTCGACGAGCACTAGCGACGGCTCTGCCCCCACACAGTGCCAAGAGGCATCAGCTTGTCGGACTCATTCCACACGAACATGGCCAACGACTTCGATCTGCTTGCCGCTTGACAAGTATCGAGACGCCTGCACCAGCTCTACCGAAGCCGCTAATTCGACGGTGGTCTTTGTCGGGGAGCACATCAACTGCTAGCGCTTCTGCAGGCTGCGAGTTGATCGCGGACGTGCAGTTCGAGCTCCGTCAAGGAGGCACAACGTACGCGTGGGGCGACGCTGAGAACGGACGACTGGGCTTAGGAGAAGCGACAGTGGAGACGACTGCTACTGAGGCTGGGGAAGCTCCGCCTCCTCTCTTCCAGGATGGCTACGAGGCTCTCACGGACGCCACGTACAGCTTCGTAGCGCAACCCACCAGTATTCCGATGCTTGCAGGCGTGGAGATGAAGCAACTCGTGTGTGGAAGCGCACACGCGCTGGCCGTGACGAAGAGTGGCAAGGTGTTCTCCTGGGGGCGAGGCGTACGGGGACAGCTAGGTCATTCTGTCAGCACTTCTAGCACGATGCCATCAGATGAGTGGACGCCTCGGATGGTGCGAGGACTGCGATACGAGCGTGTGGTTCAAGCAGTCGCAACTGATCAGAGCTCCCTCTTTCTTGCGGAGATTGTGCCCCAGCATCTATACGAGCAACGGCGGCGCCAGCTCGCGCAGCTTCGGGCCGTCACCAAGTATACCACGCGCGAGACAACGCCTGCTTTAGATGACTGACCAACAACTATATCAAACACCCCCATGCGGGTTTGCCATTGCACAATTCAGCAGCCCTCTTTTCTAACGTGCTAGTGGTGCAGCAACTCCCGTAGACGCAGCACCAGGTCCAGGCACCGAGCGGCTTGCTCCTCCACTTGATTTGTGGCGATGTCAATCCCTGTACTGCTTTGAATCATAGCCGATCGAGAACTACGGCGTTCCAGTAACTGGATCAATCGATTCTCCGCGCCGCTTCCGTTACGACCAAGACTCGTAGCCTTCTCCAGTCGAGGGGGACTCACAGAGCCCAGTCGTGAAGATGCGCTTGCTGTCTCAGCCTTCGCCTCAGTCTCCTGCGATAGCTCATAGAGCTTGATATCGCGAAGTTCCCAAGTCTCCCAGAGCGGCGACGGCTGCGAGAGGTGCACGCACAGGCTGTCGAGCACGTGCGGGTTCCAGCTCACAGGCAGCTGATCCAGCCTAACGATCTGCCAGTTCTGCGCGTCGTCCTCGCTGTGCAAATGCTGCATGAGCGGGTAGGCGGCGGTCAGCTCAGTGCTCGAGTCATCGATGTTGACCTGCACGATCCGCAGCCAGGCCACGTAGAAGTTGCGGAACACGAGGCAGCTACGGTGCGACGGCTTGTGCGCCGCCAGCAGCGACAGTTTGAAGCCGATGCCACCTGTGGAGCTGGCCGTCGGGTTCGCAGGCTTGGCGGTGCCTGAGGCCGACGGCAGTGGAGGCTGCACCGGCAGGCGGGAGATCTGGATGGGAAGCTCCGTCATATGAAGTTGAAGTGCGATTGCGCACGAAGGGACGCGACGGAAGATCGGGCCAATCAGAGACCGCTATTTGCGGATCTTTCTACAAATGGCTACATTCATCGGGTGGGGCAGTACATGTTCACTCGTGCAAGGCCCTGCAGTGTGTGCTCCCACAAAGGCTCCGAGGCATGAAGCTACAGCAGGACTCGCTGTGTCGCTAGTGGACGTCTGCCTCCGCCCAGCTGCAATCCGTCGAGCAGAGAGACAAAGGGTGTTTCTTCTGCCCGGGCCGGGTTTGACTTGACCGACTTGTTCGCAATAACAAGCAGAAGGGCCCACCCACGAGGCTCAGCTTGCCACCGTCTCACCTGCCAGAGCGGTGCATTAGCACAGCATGACGGTTATCTGGGCCAAGTTGACTTCTAGTAATTGCATGAATTCTCAGATGATTGAATAAGCTGAGGAAAACGCGAGTGTGGGGGCGTTGCAAGTGCCAACGTGACAGGCGAGAAACTGCTTGTGAGAAGAACAGTGGTGCGGTAATTGACCCATTTTCACGGTCGAGGCTGGAAATTCTGCCGGCTGGCCTGCTCCGTGACAGGCGATGGCATCAGCCACGAATACGTGCCACGCAGCACGGGGTGGCGTCTCCGCATCCGGCACTTCACCAGGCCCCACATTTATCTCTTCCTTATCGCCTCCATTTAGCAGTTCTTGCCGGCACCAATTTGCCGCACAGGAAGCAATAGTGTGCCTTTGAGATGATAAGACAGCAACGGCATTCCCAGTGCCCAAGTTCCGCAAAAATACCGCCCTATAGTCGTCGGAGCCGCTTGTAAAAAAGCTTCTTGGTGCTAGGCATGTGAGACCAAATGGAGGCGGCTCCGGTTCCCAAATAGCGCCCCGAACCGCTGAAGCCAGTACCGCAGCTCGTTCACATTGCACGCCCAATGGGCTCAACTGGAAGCCGGCCTTCCCATCGCGGTTGTCCCGCGGGTGTAACGTCGAAGCTGTGGATGCATCAACCACTGCCTTGCAGGCCTTGCGCCGTAAAAATACAAGGCGGAGGTGAAACTCGCCGTGACGAGGCACAATCACGCGGGTTTCGCCTCGCTTCGAGGCTTAGTCAATGTTCCAGCCAGACCCAGGCCCGGCAAAGTCGCAGGAGTTTGCCGTCCAGAAAACTATGGGCTCGAGAGGCAGCGGAAAATGCGTCAGCCGTTATATTTTTTTTATGGTCCCCTTCAAAAGCGATCGCTTGCCTTTGCCATCCCCAGCGACATCTCCTCATTCCGCAAGACGCGCAGTCGACCACAAGCGTCTCCCAGTCTTCATAACGCAGCGGAATCTCATACCAGTCATGGCCAGTCGTGTGGACTTTAGCGAGGGGGAGGACGAAGAGCTCATGTTTGCCTTCGAGGAAGAGCAGGACGGCTTCTCGCCGCGGCTGCACAGCGGCGGCTCACAGATCTTCCACTCCATCGACGGCGTCGAGTTCGAGCGGCCGGCCAACCCCATGGCCGCCGTGTTGGAGCGCCAAGAGGAGCGCAGCAACCTCAAGCGTCGCCGGGCCAGCTTCGACGAGGTCGAGCCCGAGGCCGACTTGGCCGAAGAGAAGCCCGTCACGCCGCTGCAGCCCGGCGGCCGCAAGCGGAAGACGTTCCTGCTGCCTTCGGCCCCCGCGCGAGTCATCCGGCCGCTGGCCAAGCGGCTCAAATCCAACGCGTTCGAGCGCTCGGTCACGGCGCCCGCCTGCCTCATGGGGAACTTGTCCCTTAACCGGACCAAGGAGCCGGTGGACGTGGCCATCCTCGAGCTAGAGGAGGACGAGGACGCCAAGATGCCCTTCCGTTCGGCCTCCATCAACATCCCGGACAGCTTCAAGCCTATCCATTGGCCGGGAGACGCCATGGTGGAGCGCTCACTGTCGTGCTCGTCCTCGTCGTCGTCCAAGTCGTGGACTAGCGGCCTGTTGTGCCGCCGCAGCCTGGACGTGTCGTCCCCGCTGCGCGTGGGCATCAACGACATGGTGCTTCACTCGTCGGCCGGGAGCTACACGGGATCGTGAAGGCCCGGCCAGCAAGAGAGGAAGACGCCATCGTCTTCTTTCATCCTTTTTCTCATTCCCTCGACATCAGAGCAAGCAGGCAACACGTCCAGTCCAGTCCCAGCCCAGAAAAACCCGCCTTCATCGCCCCGGGGCAGAACATACTACAGTAAAAACAAAGCAGCACTCCGAGCAGCGGAGCCAGCATCTATCTACATCCCTCTGCGCGTCAGCAAACAAGAGGCCATGGCAGCCCCAGCCACCGCAATGCGGTGGCCCCCCCCCCCACCAGTTCAGTCGATGGGCTATTTATTTGCATCAGTAAAAACACACTTTCTGACGCCCACCTGCCCACGCACTTGCATTGTTGGGCCAACCCTTTAAGCTGCTTGTCGGCCACGCAGAGATCTTCAGTTAAGGAGCTGCTGGAGCTCGGCAAGACATTCTTGTACGGCCGGCGACGTGGCCTCGCTGGCCTTCGCGGCAGTGAAGATGGCCACGTGGATGCGCGCGGCTTCTTTCGCCTTGGCGTCGCCACTTAGCGCCTGCGCGAAAGAAAACAACTATCGAGTCAGGCAAGTTGAAGGCACATGAGACTGCTGCACGAAACGTACGAGCGTGCCGATGGCCACGAGCGATCGCAGGATCGTGTCGTCGCCTAATTCCTGGACAGAGTACGAGCCGTTGAGCAGGTCGGCCGCCAACGAGACCACCACGACCTGGTCATCGGCCGTGAGCGACCCGGGCGTTGCGACCTGAGCGCGCGCGAAGCTACACAAGCACTCAAAACAGTCAGACCATTGCTTCGCGATCATCACACAAGTGTTTGGCACTTACTTGAGCAGGACAGTCGAGAGGCTGAGGGCCACCAGCTTGTGGTGGAAAGCCTGGAACGCCGGCAACTTGCTCAACACGTCGGTCTTTTGAGCCAGGACGGCCTTGCGCGCCGCGTCATGCAGAAACATGTTGGCAAGCACACGCAGCGACAACATCCGAGTTGCAATCGGAATCGCGTCGTCACCCTCCGTGGGAGCTCCTTCGAGTCCCAAGTCCAGCACCTTGGTGACTATCGTACTCAATCCATCTTCGCCTAGCGCACTTGGGCCCTGGGGGTGGACGACCACTAGCCGCAGAAGATCGAGCGTCGGGAACGCGACTTTAGCGGGCCATTTGTCAAGCACACTTCTCAGCGTCGCAATCTCTTGGGGGGCAAACGTGCTGGAGTGGTAGAACGCCGTCTCCTGGACGGTGTGTACGATCTGGTCGAGTGCGATGAGCTGCGAGTCGATAAGAGCTTCGGACGCCTGGGCCTCCTTCATCTTGTCGTTAAACTGACGCAGTGTGCTCATGAGCTTTGAGACTTTCGTCGTTTCGAAGGTGTTATACCCCGCCTGGATCAACCCAAACAGCACCCACAGTGTGTCAGTCACGGGCTTCAAAGGACGATTGGCTTCGGAAAACGTACCACAGGGAAGAACTTGTAGCGTGGGGCGGAGACTGCAGGCTCACCGGAAACGGCGCTTGGGGTAGAATTCACACTGTCGTTGTTTCCCAGTACTGGCGGCCGGTACTCGCCAGCACGCTGCGTGATGTAGTCTGCAATTTCACGGAGATAGGCCTGATCCAACATGTGCTTGTCAATGAATTCCTGCGCCACCGTAAACGGGTTCTGGCTCTGGTTGTATCCGATCTCAAGCTTCTTGACGCCGCCAGGCAGTTCAATCTCAACGGGAATCACCATATCGTACGCCTCACCGTCGACGACACCGCCGCCGCCAGTCCCAGTCACCTCGCCAATCTACACAAACCCCACATTAACCATTTAGTCCCTATCACGCCAGCAGTGTAACAGAGCCACAGGTCAGACGTACATCAATCCAAGTCCTTGACGGGGCACTCCACTGACACGCCCACGCCTTCGTGCCACGACGGAACATTTGAATCTGGCCATCCGAGGACCCGTTGACACTCGCACGCTGGTCGTAGTCAGGAAGCGCCTCAATCTCCACGCCGCTCGGCCCGCGTGTCTTCGCAATCCGGGCTTCCTCCACTGCTGCCTGGAACGAAGCCACCGCGTCGGGATTCACTCGCGCGGCATCATGGGTGAACACGCGCACGACCTTGTCGTCACATCCAGTGGCAAAGTCTCCATTGGGCAACGCTGACACGCACCAAAGTCCTCCAGGGTGCTCCACCGTCTGCACCAAAGCGCCTTCGGGCGTCCACACACGGGCCGTGCAGTCCTCGCTGGCCGACACCAAGAAGCCGTTGCTCAGCACGCACACGCCCAGCACGAAGCCCGGCTTGCCTTCCGCGTTAAGCGGGTGTTCCAGGCTGGCAAGTACGGTGCCGTCCAGCGTGCGTAGCTTGATAGATCCGTCATTGGAGCAGCTCACGAAGCCGATGTCGGGCACCAGCGCCAGCTGGCGGATAGGGCCCTGATGGTCGGCCAACGTCTTGGTGAGTGTGAAGATGTCCTTGGCCCAGAAGCGGAGCTTGAAGTCGGCCACGGCGTTGCCCACCTGCTGGCCAGTGGAGCCCGTGACGATCGAGCCGTCGGGCAAGCCCAGCACGCACACGCCGTTCTCGTGGCCGGGCAATACGTGCAGACACTGCTGCGTCTCGAGGCCCCAGACACGGGCCGTGCCGTCCCAGCTACCCGAGAGCAGCAGCTTCTTGTCCGCCGAGAGGGCTAAGGTGATGACGCCACCTTCGTGGCCGCGTAGCAGCCCCACGCGCTGGCCTTGAGCGTCAAAGAGGCGAATGTTCTTGTCCATGCAGCCCGTAGCGAAGCCGCCGCCCTCCAGCGCCACGCTGGCCGTGACCCAGTGCTCGTGGTCAAATATAGTGGCGCTCTCTACAGCCACGAAGCCCGTGTCGGCATCGCGCAGCCACAGCCGCGCCACAGAGTCCATTGCGCCGGTCATTAGGAGGTCGTTAGGCAAAGCGGCGATGCAGCGCACCTAAGCCGGGATGGAGCATATAACAAGCGTGAGTAGACAGGTAAGACGATGGAGAAGATGGCCAGGCTAGTGGCCTGGACAGACGTACCGCGCCTTCGTGCCCACGCAGTTCGCAGTTGACGTCGTACGTGGCCGCCATGTTGATATTTGACTTTGAGCTCCGGGAAAGATTTAGACTCGCTCCCCACTAAGTACGACTTGAAGTTTTTATTAGGATCAATTGGTTGTACCAGGACATTGGGATTTTATCGTTTAGGCTGCACAAGATGCTTTCGAACTAGGCGGCGTCGATGCGGATGCGCTGCGTGTCGTCGCCCGAGTTGCAGCTCTTGAGCTGCAGCAGCTTGTTGTTCAGGTTGTCGAAGGCGAGGCAGAAGCCCGAGTGCT
>JAABLK010000273.1:0-37507 GCA_012295415.1 Phytophthora chlamydospora
AGCAGATTTGATCATACAAAACGGAAGTGGCATTTTAGGGGAGATGGACGATAAAAATGTATAAAAATATTTTTATATATTTCTATTTTTCATAAAAATATTTAAATATTTTTACTGCCATCCCTGAACCAAGCGCATAACTGTTGAAATATTGGTCGTGCTGGTGACACCGACGAGCTGGCGAGATCTTCTGCAAGGAGTCGTGTCCTTTGCCAGCCGAAGATCGTGCGGCTACGAGGAGCTGCAGAGGGTCGCTTGCAGTATCTGTAAGTAGGATAGCTAAGGGGAGTCGAGTCTGGGTCTCAGTCTCGAATTTACCCGGTTCATAGAGTATCGTTAAGTGGGGTAGTTCTGGTTGCTGTTACTCTCTCGTGCTGAACTCTGGACGCTCCGTAGCTTGCTTTCACATTTCAACAATAACAACTGTGAAGACTTCCGGCGTGAAATGCTCGACCGATGCCACAAGTCCAGGACGACGAGGGCGTTCAGGGACATTCCGGTTCCGTTGCGGTCTGGCGAAACGTTTGGGCAGTACAAGAGGGAATTCGAGAAGTGGTTGTGGACCCGGAATGAAACGATGAGCTGGATACAAAAAGATCCTGTGCTGGAGCGAGGCTTTTGGTTTAGCTACGCCCACATCCGATCGGGGACAGTGAGCCACGAAGCAGTTGGTATCGGCTCGAAAAAGAGAGCTCCGCAGACAGAAGCACGCTCGCACTATGGACCTGCCCCGGTTGAGACCAAACGGCTAAGATCCGATAATGATGCACCACTGCCGTTGGCGGCTCAAAACTTGGAGACTTCGAGTGGCAAAGGAGAGAAAGACGCAACGGCATTGAAGTCGGAATCTTCACGCCCAAAATCGCTAGAGCACGCGGATATACATGGTCCACTTCCGCTGACAGCTCTGACCGCGATTACACCATGTCATCTAGAAATTGAAAAGGCGGGCAATACGTCATCGTCGATCACTGAGTCAAAGGCTTCACCCAAGAATGAGTCTGCTGTGGCTCGGTCAATGGCGCACGTAGTGGAGAGTTCATCTCAAATTGAAGTGGAGAAGGGCGCATGCATGATATCGCCTTACACTGAGTTGAGCGGGAAAGAAGCTACGCCATCCAGGTCGAAGCCTCCGCCGACGAAAATGTGCGGACATGCGGATACAGCACTTTCGTCCATGACTCGGGGCGCGGCGAAGACATTGCGCCGTATGGGACAGGAGAAAGAAGGAGGTACGCCGTCAACCAGACCCGAGTCGGACGCTTCACCCAATAATGCGTTTGTTTCCATTCGGTCGACGGAGCATGATGTGGAGATTTCACAAAAAATTGAAGAGGTAAAGGGGGAGGAAGATTCACGAGCGTCTAATGCTGATAAAGCAACAAATGCCAGTACAATGAAGAGGAGGAGAAGAGGAAGGAAGAAAGCTCGACGTTAACCAGTAGTGGGCCGGAGATTTTACCGCCACAGCAACGCGAGTGTGAGGTCTACCTCCCCGTATCTCGTGATGAATACTTGGCACAGCGCGTACTTACCCCTGAGGAGTATTTCAAGGGGATTATGGAGCTGAAACAGAAGCAGACTCCTGGTGTTCCGGACGAGAGGCTACCGAAGATTCCAGTGCCGTTGGCCCCATGGAAAACAATGGCAGGCTACAAGCAGTCATTCCTCAGCTGGATATCCAAGCGCAATCAATCGCTAGAATCGCTGTACATAGACCCAATGAAAGAGCGTGGGCTCCGCTTTCAAATCGCGCTGGAGAAAGCATTTTCTGTCGTACCGACGTTTGATATAAGAACACAGAAACCGCATCCTGTCGGAAGATGAGAAGAAGGCTCTCCCAGCAACACGGTCGAAGGACCAGTCCCGCGTGTACTATTCTGCGCGCCTTTATCTCCGCCATCTGAATGCCTTGCGTATGGAAATGAGGCAAAGCGCACTTCGATTCAGAGCTCAGCTACGCTTTTTCAAACTAGCAACGCCTCGACTACTGGCAAGCCTGTCAATACCAGTGCAGCTTCACGTAACACAGTTTTTGAATCAGCTGACAAGTCGTGTAGCACAAGCACGACCGAAAGTATTCCCGGCTGGGCTGCAAAGTTAGTGGCTCGTGTGCAGGAACTGGAGGCGAAAGTGGAGCAGCTAGAGCTAGAAATTGATTCATATCGGACTGCTGCTGGAATTCAAGGCTCTTCTTCGAATCGCAGGTCAGAGGAAAGTACTAAAACCTGCACCGAAGAAGCTATGGCTGGAGATTTACGACAACCACCGCGACTTTCACCCACAACATCGACACCGACGACAGAGGCTCTCATTGTTGAGGACTGTGGCAACAAAGCGAGTAATAGCAAAACAACTGGTAAGCAAGCGAAGATTCATGGAGAAAAAACAGCAAACGATAAACAAGTCCCAGCGATCACATCAAAACGTACCAAGCGTGGCGTCAACCAAGTGGAAGCACGTGCTCGACTGATGGAAATGTACACCACTTCGAGCGCGGATATTCTTCGCGACGGGATGATCGGTCTAGCTGAAGCCGTCCAATCTCGGGCACAGGAAGATCATCGGATTCAAAAGCTGACCAAGGCGTATACTCAACGACCAGATCATCCTGAACGAAACTGCTATCAATGATGCCACAGCTTACGTGAAAGCCATCAAGGATGCTGATGAAGTCGTGACGATGGAGCAGCAGAATCAAATCATGGAGCTTGTCGTTTCGGTCAACAAGGAAAGGAAAAGCGCTCAGCTGCGTTAGCAGCCGTGACAGTGCAGCATTGGACTGGGCGAAAGTCCGATTTGTCTTTACTTGTCGATGCAAAACCGTCAGAAGACACAACGAGAGGGCCGACTCATGAAAAACTAGCAGCGCTTTATCGCGGATGGGCAAAGCAAAGAGCAAGCTGGAAGAGCAGGAGACGGAGCTGGGCCTGTACCTTCAGGTCGTTTACGCGATACCCCCCACGGTTCGGGGTATACCAAGGGCGCTCCGATTCAGTGCTCTTCAAAAGATGACCGCGCAGATTAGAAGAGAGCTAGCGATGAAGGAGAAACTCGAGGCTGACTTCGAAAACCTGCTGACACGCTTTGTGGCGAGGGACGACCAAGTTCGCAGGTCGGTGGTAGAGTTGCTGGATGGCACACGACGATTCTAGAGAAATATTGGTCTACAAATCGCAATACATTATCGTTTTTTTTTTTTCAACTAAAAGGCGAGTAATTTTACACCAATTGATGACACCCCCTCCTCTGGACGCGGCGCTGCCGTCCCGACGGCCCCAGCGCCCCATAGCCCCCGCCACGCGCTCCAGGAGTACGAGCAGCCATGATCGGGCCCTGCTGGTCAAGCGTATACTGACGGTGGACGAGTTTCACCAAGAAATGCTAGACCGCTGGCACAAGAGGTCGCCTGCGACAGCGCCCAAGGCCATTCCGGTGCCTCTGAACCCGGGGGAGTCTATAGAGCAGTACACGGGCAATTTTCAGCAGTGGCTCACGGACCAGGGCGAAGACTTCGCGCGCGTGCACCAAGACATTAGCAGAACACGATCCCTTTGGCACTCGTTCGCGCACTACCGAGCGAAAATGTTCAACACGATGGGGATGGAGAAACAGCCGCAGCCGAGGGCCCCGAAGCGCGGCATCGACGAAGAATATGATGAATTTTACCAGCGATCTCCGCCACAGGAACTAAAGCGTGCGAGACGTGGCAGATCGATGGAACGCGCCAGGAGTCCGACCCGAGAGGCACCCCGTGCGAAGGACAAAGGAACGAGCAGTTCCTTGTCGAGCGGCCACTCGAGCAACTTTGCGGAGAGCGAGATGAATCATGTTGTTTATTTGAATTCCAGGTCAAGACCGAGCGGCAGATGTGCTGACTTTAAAATGAGCTTGCATGAAATGCCCCCGCGGACGACCCACCACAAGCCAGAGCCACTTGCACCTCACTCGACTCACCAGCGATCAGCGTCGCCATCATCGCATTCCGACCGGGGGCACCCTGTCAAGCCATTGCAACCCAAAAGCCGGACAGAGATTCTGGCACCGCGGGTGCTCGCTCTTGATGAATATCTGCAAGAGCTGAAGTTACCGAAGCACAAGCGCACACCTCGTCGACCAGACGAAAAGCTCTCCAAAATCCCAGTGCCATTGTTTCCTGGAGAAACGATGGACGACTACGATCAAGCTTTTGGTCGCTGGCTTCACCAGCGGCGCACATCGGTGCTGTCGCTGCGCTCTGACCCACTGAAAGAGCGGGTGTATCGCCATCAATTCGCACAACAAAGAGCACGAAAAAAACTGCGCGAAACCAATAACCAGTGCTCTCGTTATCGAATGCGTTCACAATCCCCAGCATCAAGAACAAGATATGAACACCCCGAATCTCGCAAACCGTCGAGTGAGATGCGGAGCAATGCGTATGGATACCATTCACATCACTCCGACGGCAGACCAAAAGCTTTGTCTCCTACGTCCTCACAAACAACCTCACATCACCCCATCGATCCCGTGGTGAGTAAAGATCTTGAACGACACGCGCTGCATGAGTCACATTTCTCATCGAGCGAAATTTCTCGGATCAGCACGGCCAATTACGATCAAAACTCTGAAAAAGAAAGCACACGAAAGCACAGTGACACGAACAGTGAAAAGCATTCTCAAAACGGTGATCACGAAAGCACGAGTGGATGCCTCGGTGTGAACGCTGACCAACAAGACCAAATGATAAACGAACACAAAGCCCAACATGGTCATAGTGACACCAGCTCTGATGCATCGACACGATACATGAGCACCCCTGCAACCACACACGATAAATGTACGCCTATCACTACGGGTGTGGATGAAGTGGACCTAACACCAGCTAAAACGGCCCCCACACGATCCAGTGAAGACCCCACTACTCCACGCAACCTCAGCACATCAGATCAAGAATCCGATATATATGCATCACACACCGAAGAAAAGCTTCCTAGTTGGGCATCGCAACTGATGAGCCGGGTGCAACAACTTGAAGCAGAAGTCACGGAACTGAAGAAGGAGGTTGGACTGTGTCGTGCTGGTACTTGTTGTCACACACGCACAGGGAAAGCGTGCAGTGAGGAATCCGACCTCAATGGCGTTTTGGCTGTTTCGCTTGTGGATTCTGGTCCGGCAAAAGCCTTTTCAGCTGAAGCCACGCCAAATCTCACAAACGAAGTTACCGATCACCCAGTTTGCTCTCGCCGTGGCAATGCCAACTCCAAATTTTCTCGAGATCCTGGCAAGAAGATGGCAGATATAAATGCTGACTCTCAACAGCCTGTGCCTTTCAGTCAAGTTGACAACGCTATCACAAGAAAATATGTAGCGCAAGACATTCTTCAGAATGCGGAGGGCATTTACACAGAAGCATCGCGAAACCTCGCAGGAGCAATTCAAACCCGAGTGAAGGAAGACCCGAAGAAGCGACAGCTAACGGAAGCTTATGATCATCTCAATCAACAGATCGAGATGAATGAGACCGCAATCGACGATGCCCTAGCCTACGTGAAGGCTATCAAAGATGTCGATGAAGCCGTGGCGACGGAGCAACATGGGCAGATCATGGAGCTGATTGTCTCGATCAACAAAGAGAAGGAGAGACGAGCATGTGCACTTGCTGAGCTGATTAGGTACAACTGGACTAGGAGTAAGGACGCATTGCTGACGCTGTTAGAGGAACAGCCATCACAGGAACACAGAATGGAAGCAACGCACGAGAAGTTGTCGACGATTTCCTCTCAGATCGAGCAGCAAGACGGCGTTTTGGAGACCTTGGAGATACATTTGAACGAGCAGCTTCAGTGGGTTACTGGGATATCGGCGGATATTCCCGAGGCGGGCAAGGCTCTTCGATTTAAGGCTCTTCGGAAGTTGTCGAAGCGGCTGACGAAGGAACAAGCAGCAAAGGAGAAACTCGAACGCGAACGTGAGGAGGTGATGATACATTTCTTGCAGGGAGACGAAGATATCCGCAAGTTGATGATGGATTCACTGTGAGAAGGCCGACTTGATAATGTTTAAAGCTCCAAAAGTACAACGTGACATTTTGTGTGACCGTCCTATCGCTTCTTGCTCCAAATTTTGATGTTTGAACAAGAGCAAGGTAACTCCTCATCGAAGAACTGGTCGCTGAGGACCCGCTGTTGGTTACCATGTCGAGCCTTCATCAATGATGGTGCAAGCATTCTGGCTGCCGGTTCTCCTTGCTCTAACGCAAGGGTCAAACCTCCAATACCCTCAGCTTCGAAGAAACGCTTCCCAGTTGTGCAGCACGACTGGTACATCACATGAACTAACAGTAAGTCGACTAAACCGTGACGCGGTTGTAACGAGACGTCCAAGGGCCAAGCTGCTAATTGCCGCTTGAAATCAAAATTCTTTTTGCGGTCGTCACGAATAATGAGCTCTCTGGAAATGAACCGCAAACTGTTGCCAAGCTCATGCCATGGGCTCGAGAATGAAGGGTTTTCTAGCTCAGGCCCTGACTCTTCAGTGTTTGCTCAGCTTGCAATGCAAGTTGCATCGCGTGAAAGACGCTGCGGTGGTCTCTTTCGGGTCAGCGCATCAACGGTTGTCGCGAAAGCTGGTTTCGAGTTTACAGCCCGAGCTCCGCATCTTTCGCTCACTGCGGCTTTCCACACAGTCATGAACGCTTCAATTCGAAGAAACTACGTTTTCGTATGCCTCTATCATATTCACGATCCCGTGGCAATCATCACCTGTTTCTCGGTTCTGCCTCGCCCAATCCGAAGATCATTCCGTACACCAGCGCCTTTAGTTTTCTAATCAGAGCGAGCAGCTCAGGGCATCCGGTGGTCCAGACACTGAGCAATTCACTTTCCAATCTTTCTCAAGTCGATCAAGTCCCTGATGGTCTCGTTCATCGCCTTCACTGCTCTGGCTGTTGCCTCCGTTTCAGCCGGGTCCATTGGCATTGGCCAGAACGCTCAGATCTCCGTGGACTCCCTCCAGGTCGGAGACTTCTACCGCCCCTCAAGCAATGAAGTGACCGGATACGCCGACTCGACCTCACCGGTCCCGTTCCGTCGGTCTCCGTGCCCCGGCTTGAACGCTCTTGCCAACCACGGTCACATCCCCCGCAGCGGCAAGAATGTCACGCACGAAGTTTTGGGCGAAGCCCTCATGTCCGTCTTCAACTTCGACAGCAACCTGACCCAAACGCTGCTGAACCAAGTCCCAACCACCTTCTCGCTCGACATTATTTCAAGGCACAACGCCCTAGAGCATGATGCCTCGCTTGTGCACAATGACGAGTACTTCGGTGGAGACCCGGTCAACGCTAACGAGACCATGGTCGAGGATTTGTTGAGCCGCTCGCTTGATGGAAAGACCCTCGGTGTGACGGAGGTTGGAAAAATTCGCAAGGATCGCCTGGCCGAGTGTCATGCCAACAACCCGGAGTGCGTCTTCGGCGCGAACCAGACCACGTTTTCGTACCTTGAGGCTGCGGTGTTTATCGTTGGCTGCGGTGGCAACGTGAACGAATCCGTGACGATTGAAGCCGCGCACTCCTTCGTGTGGGACGAGCGTATCCCGGACAACTACACCAAGTCTGCTGAGCCCATTACACTGAGCTTCATGCGCTCCGTGATGGTGAAGCTGCTGGCGTACGCTTAAGCTGAAGGCGAGAAAAAATTAAATGGCAATGCATGCATTTGCTGGAAATCACTTCATTCTTCATTATCAACGACTTCCTACTCCATGGACAGCACCAGCTTTTCCTTCGTAAGCATGTAGATGCGGGGGCTGGAGCGTAGCAGACACATGAAAATATCGTCTCGCTGGCGCTCGAGAAAACTCTTGGCAGTTCTCTCGATGGCGTATTTCGGCATTGGGACCTCGCTGCTGCACTTTAACCTTGTGTACTTTTGAGCGTTCAAGCCGATAGTCCCGATTAGCTCGCCCAATTTTGAAAGCACCTTGTTCTTCTCCTCGAGCTGACTTGCGATCTCACCGCACTCCTCGTGAAAAGCTTTTTCTGCATTCGGCTTACTTTTAACCGACATGTTCTCCAGCAAGGATCGGAACTCGTGTTGCTTCGACTTCCAGCGCTGAGCAATAATTGTCGCGACTGCCTCGTCTCGTTTTCCCTTCTCAATGTCGATGTACACCCGCAACTCGTCGAGTTGAAGACGCAGCTCCTTGCTGCTTTCTTCATCATATCCAGAGATTTCCTTCAAATAGGCTACGGAATCCTCCAGAGCTCTCTCGTTGGTTAGAATTTGGTCATTGGCATGATTGTACTTCACGATCTGAATGTCCTTCGTTTGCGATGAGCTTGGGGGATCCTGGCTGTTGTTGTGAACAGTGGGGGCCTTGGTCAACGAATATATCGATTGAGACTCAACAGTTCCTGCGTTCAGTGGATATTTAGTGAGCTGGTTGTGGTGAGAGCTCGCCGAAGCTGTATCGGTTGGTGGATTCGATGCGGACTGCGAGCAACTTGTTGCAGTAGATTCCAAACACCTGAGAGGCTCCTGCTTAACCGGTGCACTGTTTGAAGGTCTTTGCCCACGTTCTCGTATCAATCCCCGTAGACTCGTCACCTCCCCATTGAGATACTTCACACGGCTCACCACTTTGCAAGTCCATTTCCTCACACGCTGTCGGCAACAGCAACCGTCGACAAGAATGTTCCCTCCGTGACTAGGCAGCTTTGGAGATGGAATATCCGATGTAACCTTGGTGCTGAACTCGGAAGCAGAACGTTGACGCTGATTCAACTTTGTAGTCGCATTAGCAGACGACTCAGATTCATTGCGCACTCGCTTATATGATTCGTCCACCAAAACCATATCCTCGCCGGTATCGCTTGCGCTACGTTTTCGCTTATGAGTTTGTGAGTTTAAGGTAGCACCTTTTCCAGAGATCCTGGGTTGCAGTCCAACATTGGCAGCTCGAGTTTCCAACCGCTTCTGCTGCTTATGGCAGACCTTCTCCTCGAATTGATCTGTTGCTGATGATGCATCACCACTCTGAGCAATGATCGACAGGTACTCATTCAGTGATACCACCGACTTTAGTGCCTTTTGTGGTCGAGAAAGATCAAGAGTCTTGCCTTGCTCCAGCACTGACCGCTTTTCGTCCTTTGGTTTCGCTTTACCAGTCTCTAGTGTTGGAGTTTGCGTCGTATCGCATGGTATCAGCCGAGTGAGATGCAGACGGAGATTTTGAGCACTCGTGAACGTATCGTGGCACTTGGGACAGGTTTTGTTGCCGCGGTCGTGCTGCTTGGGCGCGGAGTTGTCGCACAGGTTTATGCGGTTCAGATGAAGTTGCAGATTTTGCGAGGATGAGAAAGAGGCCAGACACTTCGGGCACTCGAATGGATCATTTCTCTGACTGCTACTTGTCTTGGTTTGTGGTTCGCAGGGGGTAACCTTCGCCTTGTGATAGCGTAGAGCCTCAGCACTGGAAAATGTCTTCTTGCACGTGCTGCAGCGGCGAGCTCTGCTTGTATCCCGCATGGCCTTCTTGTATCTTCGCACTCCCTTGCGGTCGCACATGAAAACTTTGGTTAGGTGCTTTTGGAGCGCCATTCTAGTGGCAAGCACTTTGCCACACTTGGGGCAGGTCCTCTTATCCTCCATTTCCTTCGAGACGGCGCCACCTTCTTGATCTTCTTGCTCGGTCTTGCAAAAGGAAAAGTGCCCTCGGTCGTTGCAGGAAGAGCAAAGGTCCCTCCCACTTTATATTTGTGGTTTTGGGTCCTTCGCACCCCTGCAGTTTCAAGAGAGACCGTTCGCGAGAGGATCCGTTGAAGAGAAAAAAAGTGGTTGGACTGGTGAAAACGGTGACTTTCAGCTCGCCTTGCTACCTGGTGCAGCATCACCTTAGAGACCGTTGAATTGAGGTGTACCGTATCAGAAGACCGCTGTAAGCTTCACTGCCAATGGCGATCAGATAACCAAGCTCGCGATGCTGAGGCCGGAAAATTGGAGGGACTCTTCTTGATCCCCTCGGCAGTTTTGCACCAGCGTGGACTGTGAGATGTTGAAACGTAAATCCCCGTTCCAGCAATAGTCAGTCGACCAACCGTTGGGGTGTGACACCATTTCAAGCTGCTCGTGGCTCAGCACCTGTGTTGCTATCATGCTGGGGGTGTGGTGGTGCGACGCCTTTCATTTGCATGCATCCAGACAGCAATCGAAAGTCTTCAAGTGCTTCATGGTCCAGAATCAAAACACACAGGCAATTAGCTCAGCACTGTATTTCTTCAAGCTTCTTGTTAGCGGCGAAGCCTGTTATTCATGCTGCACTCCAAAATTCTCCTTCGTGATAAGATTTATGCGGCCGCTAGACCGTAGCAGGCGCATAAAGAGCGAATCTCGTTCGTTCTCCAGATGCTGCTTAACGGATTTCTCAATATCGACATTTAATAAAGCAGCCGAGTCCTCGCCTTGTGTATCTTTTTCCTGGTCCGGTGTGCTGAGCTGCGTAAGTGCCTTGCTTTTCCCAGCCAATTGGGTAGCGATATCCATGCAATCCTCGTGAAATACCCTCTCGGCATCTGGTCTGGAGTTCACCACCATATTCTCCAGGAGAAGATCAAATTCGCGTCGCTTTGAGTTCCATTGGTGGGCTAAGATTGCTGCCACAGCCTTATCACGCTTTCCCTTCTCGACGTTAATGTAGATGCGCAACTCATCGATTTGGTTTCGAAGCTCCAAGCTGCTCGACTCGTCATGATCAGTGATCTTCTTGAGATAAGCAGTCGAATCTTCCAGAGCTCTCTCGTTTGTGATGATGCGGTCATTCAGTTGATCATACTTTTCCACCAACGAGACTTTCACAGGATCTTCCACATCGCACCCCGATGTCTTCGAGCTCGAAGGGGCTGATGTCGATCGTTCCGAGCCCTGCTCGGGTACCTCAGCGCTGAAATCTTCTTGTATAACGTTTGCCGAAACCTTTTCTTCTTCATCATTCATCGAACCAGGCACGACGGCACCGCGCAAGGTTGCGACTTCACCCTTGAGCTTTTCCAGACGTATTGTGGTTTTCCGAGCCCACATTCTCACGCATGCTCGACAGCAACAGCCATCCGTCAGGATGTCACCACCGTGGCTTCCATTCAAATCGCTTATCGGTATAGCGATTCGTGTTGGGCTGTGGGTCACTTTTTCGGAGGAAGTAGCTGAAGTGCCACCTTTCGATAGTCGATCAACGAGCTCAGCAAACGGTCCCACTCCATTACAAGCACGCTTTCGTGCTTCTTCAACCGGAGACAAACCTTCACTGCTGCGGTCAACGCTTCTTTTGCGAGACAAGCCTTCACCCATGCGGTCAATGCTTCTTTGAGCATCTGCTGTAGAATCCAGAAAGCTTTGATAGTGCAGTTGCTGCCAAGACGACTGTGCAGCCAACTTAGCGAATGAACGAGGTCCAGTTCCTGGACGCACATGCGTGTGTGCACTGGATATCGACGCCGAGGACTCCGCATCTTCAGAATGTGCGGCACCATCATTTACTGAATGCTGTTTGCTCTGCGCTTGCTCCTCTTGATTCTGCGCTCCGTTGAGCTTACGCTCCGACCCTGACTCGGACGACAACGTCGTCGTAAATGGTATTGTCGGGATGCATGCCGTATTGCGTCCCATGTGAATGTGCATACCATGTTCTGTTGAAAAAGTTCTCTCGCAACCAGGGCAGCTGTACACTCTTCCGTCTCCTTGATTCGAGGAATCTCTGGCCTTGCCATGTCCTCTACTGGGCACTGCGTCGCACGGAGTGACGCGGTTGAGATGGACGCGCAAAGACTGCCTGCTTGCGAACGTCTTGTTGCACTTTGGGCAGGTCTTGCTGCCCTGTCCTGCCCGTACTCCTGTTCGCTCCCCGTTGGGGTCGTCGCACGGGAAAACTCGGCTGAAATGCTTGCGAAGCCGTTGCGCAGACGAAAAAACTGCGTCACACTTTTCGCACTGGAAGATTTGGGGCTGGGGGTCTGCAGGTTTGGGCACGTCGCACGGGTTGACCCGTGACAGGTGCAGGCGGAGTCCTCCCGTCGTTGTGAACGTCTTGCTGCACTTGGGGCACGTCTTGGAGCCGTAGCGGTCCCACAAACTCTTGCCGTCTTTGCGCTCGCCCTGCGGCTGGTCGCACGGGTTCAAGCGGTTGAGATGGAGGCGCAGCGCCAGCCGACTCTGCAGCACCTTGCCGCACTTGAAGCACGTCTTGTCCTCCGCGTTGACCGTCCACGGCCTCTTGTGCGTCTGCGCAGGCACCACAGACTCTGCGGGGAGGCCTGCCGAGGCCTCCACCGCATTCACCAGGGCCTTCGCGGTAGCAGCCACTGCAGCCTTGAGCGCAGCCTCCGACACAGCGGATACTGCGCTCGGCGCCGCCGTCTTGATCGCCGCGGAGGCGGTTGGTGGTGGTGGCGCAGTCTCCATCGTTGTTAGCGCGGGCGGGAAAATGGCGAAATGACGCGCGACCTTTTTTGTTCACACTCCAGAACAAATGAAGAGACCTGGCATAATAAGTAGCTGAAAACTGGCAATGCATCCGAGTTCCAAGGAAGGCATTAGCTCAAATAGTTTGTTCAAAATGGCTGCATCGAGTCACGGAGCCTAATTCCCAGCACTCTTCCGCGCTTCATCCGGTCTGCGTCCGAGGACTTCATGCCCACGCTCCGTAATGTCGCGGCGTTGCGCTAGATCTTGCTCGTACGCTCCTTGGTCGCAAGCGCTTGGATCTGGCGACTCGACTTCATCAGCCGCGTGAAAATCTTTTGTCGCTCGGCCTCGAGCGTTGCCTTCGAGGCTTGCTCCAGTCGAATCTTGCTCAATAGCTCGTTGGCCTCCTTCTTTCCAAGAGCGTTATCGTCGTCAGCTTTGCTGAGTGGCAACGAGCTTAGGGACTGGAGCTGCTTCTTCAATCGTGCCAGTTCAGTATCCTTTTCAGCAAGCTTCGCAGCGATACCTGCACACTTTTCATGTAAGGTATCTTGCTCGCTAGATACGCCCGATACTTCTGCCTTGTCAAGATCGCGGCCCCGCTTGTCGGTACACCCGTGCACGATTACAGCAGCTACGGCACTGTCCCGCTCTTCTTTTTCTTTCTCAAGTGAGTCCCGTAGGTCGTGAATCTGGCGCTGCGGTTCCACAGTGCTGGCCTCGTCAGCGGCGACCTCCAAGCTCGCAACCAAGTTAGCTTCCTCCTTCTGCTTTCGCAAAACTTCGCTATTGACGCGATCGTATGCGGCGATCAAAAGTGTCACTTGGGGTGCCGGCTTCAGCTCCAAGCTGTCCGCATCTTGAGTGCTTGGGTCATCCGGCCTCTCATCTCTCGATGGTCCTTCATGACTCGGCTCGCTGTCAGTGGGTGTTATTTCCACGCTTCGGGAGTCTGCGTTGCCCTCGATATCATCCGTGAGGTCAATAAAATTTGCCGTAGGTGATGCACCACCTTGGGACGACTCGGGGTCGCCATAAACCTCATACGGGGAAGCGCTGGATCCGTTGGTCGTGTTAGCGGGAGGCGAATCCAGCCGTGAAATGATAGCTTCGAGATGCTGAACTCGACGATTGAGGTCGGTCCAGTTGCGGTTGCACTTGCTGCAGCAAGAGTCGTCACGTTTGTCTTCGTCGTACCGAAAACTCCTTCGACGTGTGTCGTAGCGCTTGCTTAGCTTGTAGCGTTTGAAGGAAGAAACGACATAGCTCTGTGCTCCTCCGTTGATTGGAGGCGCTGGGTTTCTTACGGGACTGCGCGAGCGAGCTTGTAGATACTGGTCAGTTGCATGCTCACGTTCGTATCGAGACTTCTGAGCTGGGGCTTGAGATCTTGATCTCGAATGGTATCGGCTGTAATTTTCTTGATTCGTAGTCGTCGGAGCCCCCTGCTGGAGACGCATACTCATGCGCCATCGAGCATAATTGCACCGGTACTCGCGCTCTCGAATGATGTCATCTCGCAGTGCCGCGAGTGACACATTCATTTGAGCCAGCCAGAACTCAAACTTCTGCTGGTAGTCGCCCGTGTTTTCATTGCCCTCCAGAGGGACCGGGATGGGCATCAAGGTTGCAGCGGATTTCTTCGACCAGGGCGAGCGAGGGTCTTTCAAAACTCGCTCGTAAGTCTCGATCGACATGACCTTCTCCATCAAAAGTCGACGGCGACGGTGCTCCGGAGTCTCGATCGTGTAGGACGGAGGTGACCGTGACCGCCGTCTGCGCGGAGACAGATGTCCTCTTGGCGCGGGGGATGCGGATCGGTTTCTGCGAGGAGGCGAGTGCCAGCGTCGGGGCGACTGGGATCTGGTGGAGTGTCGTCCACGACCGGGGGATGAGGAGGAGCTCCATCGTTGCGACGGAGACAGCGGCCTCGAACCTGGAGGCGATCGGTCGCGCGGTTTAAACTCGTCTTGCCAGGCGCCGTACCGAGGAGGATCAGCCATGGACGACGCTGTATCCTGCAATTGAGCGATTGTTGATACGAGTCTGCGCTAAGTGCGATTTGTTTTTCACTTTATACTTCAAGTACTACGTACAGCACTTGAGTCTTGCAAATGAACATGGCATTTGTTTTTCTGCGACCACGAAATCAATACGTACTTTTACCACCTTCCTAACTGGCGCCTCCTCAGTACGAGCGCTTAACGGTACTAGGATTGACAACTTCGTTCTTGAGATCCATCACGTTTTGTTCCAGTCGGTCCATGCTATCTGTCAGCATCTTTGCCCAGCTGCGCATGCACTTGGTGCAGCAACAGCCATCGGGGTTCATGACGTCGCCGTCGTGGTCCTCGGAGCCATCGGCTGGATTTGATTCACCATCGGACACCTCGTGTGACTCGGCTGGCGTCGTCTCAGGCTCGACCACCGCATCCTCACTATTGGAGGCACCTTGGCCGACGTCTGCGGTTGTATTTGTCGTCGCGGATTTGGCTGGAGCAATTTTTCTCAACGGGGCTGCTGTTGATGCAACCGACGCTGGCGTGAGAGCTGTTGCTACCGTTGCCGTCGCTGAAAATACTGCTGGATTTGGCGCTACAGGAGACGTGGCTGATCTTGGAGCATTCCTGTTCCACGACGTGGGAAACGGGCGTGATGCTGCCTGCACAGGTTTCGCGGTCGTCGTTCTACCCTCCGGTTTTCCTTCCGTTCGACGGACTGCACTCGAATACACACCTGCGTTCAAGCCTGCCAGTATTGCGGTTCTCGCAGCTGTCTGCGAGGTAGTCAAAACTGTCTGCTCTGGTGTCATCGACGAGTGAGGCACTGCAGGAGTCGAGGTAGTACTTGACTTGGAGACTGCTGTTGCAGTTTGCACCTGGGTATCGTGAGAGCGTGATGTCGATGCCTGCATAGGGACTGGCGCTGGTCTCGCGGTCAACGTCCTCTGTGTTGTTTGCGCGGGTGCTGTCATGTGCAATGAATGCACCCCCCTACTGAAAACACACGCTGGTGTAGTCTGGAATGGACTTGAATAACTCGCTGATTCCGTAGGAGCAAGTGACTCTGCTCGTGGTGATACTTCTTGAAGTACTTGCGACGGCGTGAGAGTTCCCACTGATCGAGCACCAGCCAAAGACGCTATCGATGGCGCCGAAGTTGGAACGAGATTTGAAGGAGCGAGACACGTTGCTGTAGAGCTCGACCGTGAGGGGGAATGATTCGAAGGCGACGTGGGAAACGCTGATGTTCCTCTGTGTCGAGGATCACTAGGTTGGCGATTGGGCGGTACATTTGTGCTTGCATGAGTTGATCCCTTGCCTTCCACATCAACTCGAGCTCGTTTGCTCTCTGGCGGTTCACGTGCTGCTTGTGCCTTTCGTTCCATTTCATCAGCATGCCTCTTTGCATTCATAACCAGACGATCTCGCGCTGACTTCAACACATCAATTGGTAACTTGGCGTGAGATTCGACATTCGGCTGGGAATCCTGCGCCTTTTGGTTTCCAACAGAGCGGTCACTAGCCATGGTCGTATCTTGCGGTTTGTTAACCCTTAGGTATGCAAATGCTATACGGAACCTCCGTTCTCTGGATGGGTTTCCACGCAATGCATCCTTTGTTTCGTCGTAATCCTTCAACCACGTCCAGAAACGATGATCATAAAGACCCATAGACTCTCCAGGATACAGAGGAACGGGAATGGCAGACAAGACGTTGCCACCAGTAATGTTTGCACCGCCAACCCCTGTGTTCTGCTCCACTTCCTTCTGGAAAACATCAAGCGATATAATCCGCCGCTCCAAAAGCTGCCTGCGAGTCTTGTTGGTGAACAATCGCGGATTTTCAGGTGGGGCGATCGATGGAGGCGGAGATGTCGATCTTCGCCTTTGCTCGGGTTCTCTGAAATGGGGGCGACCACTTGGTGCTGCATTCGAAGGGATTTCTCTCAGTTTGGTGTAGCCTGCAGGCATCGGAGGCCGGCCTCTCTCGGAGCTCCTCCTAGCACTTCGCGACGATGATCTTGACCGAGAACGCGAGAGAGAACGCCGAGCAGGAGGAGATCGAGATCTTGCTTTCGGCCGAGCTGGGTCTCCACCCAAATCGGATGTGCCCGCTCTCGTGTATGCGAATGAGTGCCACAACGAGCGCTCTCTCGCCGGGTTATCGCGCAACGACGGCAGAGATATGTTACGCGATTCGAGCCACCGCTCAAACTTTTGCGTGTACTGCGCCATGGTCTCACCCGGCCACAGAATCACAGGGATTCGCACCATCGTTTCATGCGGCCGTTTGAGATCCTCTTCGCGTATGAAGCCGTTGCGAAGCTTGTACATTTCGTCTCGGAATGCATCCACCGAGATCACTCGTCTCGCGAGCAACTGTCTGCGAAGGGTTTCTGGATTGGATCTTCCTTGGCCAAACGAGTGCTGAGGTGAGGTGGAACGGTGCGCTTGGGATGAAGACGATCTATCACTGCGTGAAGGCGACGCAGCTCTGCCGTACTGAGGCGACCTAGATGGAGACTTGCTCCAATGCTGGCCGTCGGCGGCGTATTGTCGCTGAGCATCACGCGCAGGCGGCACATGAGAGTCCTGGCGAGGCCGCGGCTCAGCTCCGCGCGGAGGTTGCCAGTTATCATAGGATTGAGGCACTCCAGGTGCGGCAGAGTGTCGAACCTGTTGCGGTCGCTCTCGTGAGTAGCTTCGATCTTGGCGCTGTCTGTCTCCTGGTTGTCGAGTTACGAATGGGCGTCCGTTGTCCGGAGGAGGGCGCTTCTCCAAGGAGTAGACTCGGTTGTCGTGATCTCTCCTGGCTACTGGATTGTATTGCTGTTGCTGCCGTTGCTGCACTCCAGCGTAGCGTCTCGGGGGAGACACCGATTTTGTGGGGGAGCGGGATCGAGAACGAGATCGAGGCGGCGGCCGCTGGGCTTCGCTTGGCCTGGTCACGCGGGTCTGTGCGTACTGCAGGCGGTAGTTGCGCTCAGCCACGGGGTCCTCGCGCATGGCCGACAGCGACAGCCGTCGAGCGCTCAGCCAGCGAGCGAATTCACGCTCGTATTGCTGCAGACTCTCGCCGGGCCAGAGCGGCACGGGGATCTCGCGGTCGCGTCCAGGTCGGCCCCGCGCGTCGCGCAGCTCCTTCCAGTACGCGTCCACCGACAGCACGCGCGTTGCCAACAGCTCGCGATACGTCATGGCGCCTGGAGGGGCTCGGCGGTCCATGGTCTCACCGTCCAGATAATGAGCCAGCTGCGTCAGTATTAGATTTCTTTCTCTTTTTCAATGTTGCAAATCGTTGGCGCCACTTTGTCCGGAAATGATAGCAGTCTATTCCTTAGAATTAACCTTGCCTTTTCTAAATGAGGAAAACCAAATTCGCCGCAATCATTCAAGCACAGAGAACTAGCAAAAAATACGGCTGCCAAGCAGAACCAAATCAACACGGAAAGCGGCAACGCGATGTCGACTGAGCAGGCGGCCTCGAATCCGGGCGCCGTGGCCGCGCAGAAGGCGGTGCAGGACGTCTTCCCCGTGCGACAGGTGCTGGGCCTGCTGCAACGCAACGAGCGCCTAAGTGAGCAGCCCGCGCCGGCTCCGCCCAAGCTGCTGGAGCACCAGGAGAACCAAGATTTCAACCGCCAATCCGCGATGCCGCCGGGCGAAGACATTGTGGCCGAGTCTCCGCCCTCCCAGCAGGACGAAGCCGGTCTGGGGGGCTCTCTGAGCAAGGGAGAGGAGGTGGAGACGTTGTCCTGCCCCAAGTGCGGCAAGGCCTTTCCGACTGACACGAGTCTTCGTACCCACCTGGCCACCGTCACCCCCTGCTGCGACCAACCGCGTCCCGAGTTTCTGTCCCGAGACGGCAAATGGGAGTCCAAATCTTGCTTCAAGTGTGGCAAAACCTTCGCGAGCTGGCAGGGGCTGCGGGGCCACCTCAACAGGGTGAAGCCGTGCGATCTGGACAAGCCAGCGGTCGCTGCGCCTCGTCGTCGTCCCGCGGCATCGAGGACCTGCACCAAGTGCGGCAAGACGTTCTCCAGCCCTCAGAGTCTGCGCATTCACATGAACCGAGTGAAACCGTGTGACCAAGACAAGAAGAGCGGGTCGGCACCCACAACACCGCCGGCTACGACCTCTCCAACCCCGTCACTAATGATGAACGCTGAAGAATTGAAGAAGGAAGCAGAACGTAAAGTAAGAGCGAGGTACCAGGCCCGCAAAGCGTACCTGAAGAAACGTGGGCGCCTCAGCGAACTTGGAGACCCGCCGTCGGTATTTTACCAATCTGGAGAAAACCAGAAAGCGGCTGAGCCGAGTGTGTCAAAACCAGATCTCAAAAGAAGTGTACCGGACGAGCCGTTGCACGAGAATGAAAATGGCGACCCCTCAAACACCGAGGTGAAGAAGCCACGTGTGCAGGAAGAGGCCCCAGAAAAGGAGATATCGACTGTTTCTCCTTCCGATGTGTCTGGGCTAACTCAACCAACCATCCCTACGTCCGCACAACCGGTCATCATTAAGAAAGCACAGGTTGCCGAAGGGGGGTTCTTGCATCGTTCGAACAAGGGCCACGGTGGTGATCTTCTTGCTGGAGGGTGCAGTTGTCCACCTTGTGTTCGAAGGTGGGCCAGAAAGCTCATGAACCGGATGCAGCAGCTTGAAGACGAGGTGCTGACGTTGCGGCATAATAAGTCGGGGGGCGAAGCTGGAGATGACAATTCGTCCATGACACGAACTGCTGCATCAGAGGCAAATACTGCCAACGCGTCAACAGCTGAGGTGCGTCGCTCAACTCCCTCAACCACGAGTACTGGTGCACTGTTAGGCAACAGTACTTCGGTATCTGTCCTATCTCAGGCAAAACCAGCCGAGATTTTCCGATCGCTGGCAAATTCTGGTTCTGGAACAGGTACTTCACAAGTACCTGGCGGTAATGGATCTAGCAGTGGGAGCAACGCCAACTTGTCTAGATCTGGTGGCTGGGCTCCCCACGGTGGCGATCGCTTCGGTGATGTCTTACGGAGCGATGATACTCAGCAGCAGCCGATTACATCTGTCATGCAAGGCCTTGGATCAGACAAACGCAGCCTCATGGATGCATACACCCACATGAATGACCAAATCCTGATCAATGAAAGAACGGTCGAAGACTCCACTGGACATGTTCAAATTCTGGTGGGATACAACCCAGCGACTGCCATGGATTTCCGCAAACAAGTTCAAGAACTACGTATGTCTATCACCGCCGAGAAGAGCAAGCGTGATGTGACTGTGGCCGCTCTGATTGCGCATGAGTGGAGACCACGGCGCGTCGAGGTCAAGCCACTCCTCGAAAGCGCTGGCCCCCAAAGCTCACCCAACGAAGAGCAAACTTTTCACGTCAAATGGTCAGAGCTTGCAAAGCAAGTGTCGGACAAGGACAAATCCATCGCTAACTTGGAGAAGCGAATGGATTCTCTCGGCGAGATAGGAAACAGTCGCTTCAGGTACGCCGAGATGGGTGAACTGTCGAGTAAAATGGCGGCTGAGTACGCTGCCAAAATGTCGCTCGAAGGCGATCGCGACGGCATCTACATTGGTCTCGTGAAGTCCAGCTCTCGCATTCGGTCATTGGTGAGGAATGCCCTGCAATGATGACAGGTAAGGAACGTAGCGTAACAATTAAACAAAGCGTACGTTAAAAGTATCGAACAAAACTCGTGCGATTTTCAAGTGCATGCTTAGACTGCAACGTGGATTGCTTCCATTAGAAAACGCTAAGCTGTGTCGCACTGATGTCTGGCGGTCCACGCGAATCACCACATTCGCATCGATTGCGAACATATCGCAAAATAACCCGTCTGACATGTCCACATTGAGACCTTCGACACCTTGGACGGGGTTGACGCTGCTCCTTGATTGCCTGCCCCAATAAATAAATAAATGACGCTTGTGGTGGTGTGCGGCAGGAATCGCAGCTCCTAGTCGGACCGGCACTGGCCATCGCTTCAGAGTTGTCGGCCACGTTTTTCAGATCGCCGCTTTTGCTCTGCGTTGCTGTTTGCTGCCTCGCAGTCAGCTCCCAGCTATATCTTGATAATGATTGGTTTGTCAGCGCAGTTACTGACTTGCCACCGTTCTAGGAGAAATACTTCTGCTTGATATACGGGTAATAGACGATGATAGCCACGAGGAACACAGCCATTCGATCAAGCACGCCGCACGTTCGGCTTCCCTCCGGTAAATAGAACGCCGACGTAGATACCTTGGCCATTTGCCGAACGTGAGCCATCCACAACCGACACCACTGCCCAAGTGCAATGGCACAGAACAGCACAACCACTTCCACGGCGCTAAAATCTGACCCCCCAGAGCCCAGGCGTACAGCCAAGATCATGATTGCTCCACATGCCAACGATATAGCGAGCGCTTCCACGTCCTTGGTAGTAGCTTCCGACTTTAGCAGCGGGTGGCGACACCAACGAAACACCTGAGGCCAATGCAGCTGCAACTCCTTAGCGAGCGAATCACCCACATCTGCAGCCAGCACAACTAGCACGAACAGAGCGAGCTGGTTCCGGAACGACTGGTTCATCGTCTGGTCGATCAGGTCCGCAAAGGCGATGAGTGGCGACACGATGCACACAAGTCCGAGGACGTCGCACAGCACGAGCAGGAGACTCTGCATCACGACCTTGCTTGTGACTACTCGGAACACGATGATGATAATAGCGCCGGCCAAAATGATGAACAGCGGGTCCACCTGTGCGTCGGAAGCGATGACGTCTACCTGTAGCTTCAAGTACGCGTTCATGCTAGCCACCAGCACGCAGCCCTGGTACACGACGAGCACGACGGCGTCCGCGCCGGACGGTGCGAGCGAACTGCAGAAAATCGACACGAACGCCGCCTCCACAGACGCGCCGACCATCATTCGCCAGCCCGAGGCGGGGTTTTCGCCGTTGAACACGGAGTTTTCGACGGCGTAGGCTAGCGCAACGCTCAGCACGGCGCCCAGCGTGGCCAGGAGGAAGGCGGCAACGTACCAGCGGCCGCCGCATATCCTGTCCGCCAGCGGCGCGATCGCGAAACTCTTGGCGCGCATGGCCTCCGCCAGTAGGCGCGCGTAGCTCTCCCTGGGGTCTTCTCTCCGTAGCGGCTGGTCCTCGAGCGCGCGCAGCCTCTGCGCGTCCTCCTCCGCCCGTGTCTGTGGTGCCCGTTCTTCTGCGTCCTGTCTTGCTTCTGCTGCGTCTGTCGTCGCTGTTGTCACGTCCTCGTGCAGGTTCACGGCCAGCAGCAATCGCTGGCGGATGCGGAAGGCCAGCCAGCTCCACTCGACGGCGCCTACGGCCAGCATGAGCTGTCCCAGAAACAGCAGCAAGTAGGCGTCGCCCACCTCCACGAGCGCCACGACGCCCGCGGGCAGCAGCACGAAGGTCAGCGCTGAGAAGGCCGTCGCGAGTAGGCGTGACGAGCACGCGGCGTGGCAGGGCGGCGGCCGCTCCTGCAGCTCCATCGTATACGCTTTGCGAGTCGCCTAAATAATAACTGGGGAAAAACACTCGCCCTCACTATGGACCGCGCGTTTTCGTTTCTCGTCGTGGAGGGCTGGGGCAGCGCGTCATTTTGGCCACTCACTGCCCGCGAAGCAACGCGCCGCGACTACCATTGGGCAAAAACAGGATGGGGAGAGAGGGCAGGACTGACTGGCTCGTTCCCCATCTGCTCAGTTAATCTCGGACCTGCAGACACGATCACCGAGCGTCCGCTGGCCGGCGCCGCCGCGCTATTAACGCCACGCTGGGCGGCGATTGACTGGAGATAACATACATCATGGCGGCTAGCTTCATTTTCTGCTCGCGGTAGCGGTGGCATCATTGGATCGAGTTGCTGCCGGTGGTCCCAACGAACATGCTATGCTTCAAGGAATCCCGAGTCGATAAATGGCTGGCTGTCGCTGTCGAGTGGGGTCGGTCGATCCGCTGCAGCCAAACAAGCGTTCGTGGTGCTGCTGTGTATGGTATCGGTGTTGAAGCCCCGCTACAACCAGGCGAGCAATCTACTTGAATCGAGCGAAGACCGCTGCCGTCGCGGGGCGAACGCGGCCGAAGCATCTGGCGAATGCCATCCTGGCATTGCCAAGCATCATGACAGCCATGGTGTTGGACCGCTCTGCGCCGATTTGTGTTCATTAAGACTTGGTGGAGCAGGATGTTGGCAATATCAAATTTGCGAACCGCTGAGCCACCAAAGCTGGTTGAGCACTCGAACGTCATCGCTCATGCGAGATGACCTTGTCTCAAGCACCAAGCACGTCACTGAAGACTACGGGATTATTAGTACAGCAGAAGCCGGCCAGCTATTTATCTGACTCCTCTGAGGTTCTTCTGCTCAATGGAAAGTGGCGAAGTTCTGGGCATTTGGTCTTGCACGCTGCACAGCCAAGGATAACCTTGCCGTGACGAATCTCGCGGCGAAAGGCAAGAGAGGGGTATTAACAGGCCAGGGGGTGATGCAGCAGAAATTAACCGTGTTCGCCATCGTATTCGCCTTACAAGAGGCGATGGCAGACGCCACCGACCAGCAGCTTCAATACTGCTGACTACGAGGGATTAATAGAGCAGTACCGTAGTTGCTCGGTACTGTGCAAAGTGGGCCGGCCAATCAAATCGTGTGCAGCATCGTCATTTGAAAGTTGTATGGCCATACCCCAGCCCCTATCCAATTTTAATCAAGATGTACAGCGCCAGGACAGAAATTAATGTGCATCGTCGAGCTGCCAGTCTGTCTTGCCACCGCCGGTGCGTTCTTGGTGCCGCGGAATCCCCCCTTGCTGTTTTTCCACCGGCCGCGTGAGTGAGGGCGGCTGGACCCGACGGAATACCATCGCCCCGCCCGAGCGGGGCATGAACCCTTCGGACGCAAGTCACAGCTCGCGCTCCCGCCGCCCGCCGCCGCCGTGCAAGACGACCTCGACCAGCAGCAGGCTCTTCGTGCTGCTCGCCACGCTCGCGGCGGCGGCGCTGCTACTCGGCTTCATCTTCTTTTCGATCCACGAGGATCATTCGCGCCACTCCGTGTACCTGCTGCAGGGTTGCCTGGCCGTCGGTTTGCTCGAGAAAAGCTGGTGGCACTACCGGATCCGCCACCGATTCCTGGCTCCGCTGGAGACCTCTGTGGCAGCACTTTTCGGCGGAGAAGACCTAGAGACGCCACAACCAGACCCGAGCGAGTACGAAAACGAGCTACGCGAGAAAATGGAGCCCACAGCGTATGCAGTGACGAGATTTACGAACAGGTGGATGAAAGACGTTCGAGGCGCAGAAGTCACAGTAGCGCTCGTTGCCGCATCGACTGTTGCCGCGGTAGGAACCACTATTGCCGTATACGCCGAGTCCACCGTGGCAGTGTGCACTGCTTTCGGCACCTTTGCGGGTGTGCTTTGCGCCTGCTTCGCTCCGACTCCCAGCGACGGCGTTGCCATCCTGATCCACGAAGGAGCGCTCACTGCAACGGCGATGAACGCCATGATCGCGCACTACACGGAATCGGAAACACAAATGGCGATCCTGGACTACCTGTTCGTGGCGCTGGCAGGTTGGGTCTTCATTTCGATATCGCGAATTATCGCGTCCAAGAAGCTACTGGAATGCTTCGTCATGATCGCACTGGATACGATCGCGATGCTTCATGTGACTGTCATCATGATGGAGGTGGTAGACTTCGTCGAGCACCCGCTCGCCAACAATCTTCCGCGTGAATTCGCCGCCTTCTTCGTCACCATTGCGGCGGCTGAAATGGGTCACTATCTGTTCGAGCTGGTGACGACCGAGTGGGCGTCTCACTGCATTCGGCGGTGGAGATATACCTCACCACGAGTGTTCGCGGTGTCAGACTTTACCGTGTCGGTATCTTTCGGTGGTGTTGCCATGCTCGCCTGGATGCTGTTGATATGCTCCACAAACTTGAGCGCGTGGAACATCGTAGCTCTTCTTAGCGCAGCGTCGCTATCCCAGTTGGGGCGCTCGTTCATGGCACTTATCCATGAGACAGCCTTGGCGCCGCCGTGGAATCGCACCACATTCACGATATGGAATAACGGGATCATGGAGCTGATGAACCCGTTCCTCGTTGGGTGGGTTGTGTTCCATCCGTACGCCAAGACGCTCCTGGAGGCGGAGGGCGGCTACTGAGTTAGACAATAGGAGATGGTTGCGCTCGCTTACCGAGTCAGTCAAAGCGGCAACAAGTATTTATTAGGGTAAAAGCGATAGCGAGGTTTTTGGACGCGAAGTCGTCGGCAAAGTGTTGAGTATTGAGTGAATACAACGAAATGGTCTTCTTTTTATGTTGAGCTTTACGAAGCACGGCTACGAGAATGCTTCAGTAACCTTTGTTCACTGCCCACTGCCATTTACATGGTTTATATCTCGAACTGTGCGCTCAGGGTTGTACATGTAGAGCTTGACGTCGTCGTCGTCCTCCTCCTCGTCAAGAACATTATTGATCTTAGAATATCGGAAACAGCATCATAATGCTTTCATGTTTTCTCTACGAATTCTTGAAGTGCATCTGATACCAAAGAAGTGAACTAGACGGCCCGCAACAATAGCAAGAATACCAATTACTCAAGTGCACATGAAATTATCTCCAATGTTGCTGGTTTCGTTCGTTGCAGATGGCACCCCATAACTCAAATGAATGCATTCACATGCATCACTCGATGGCGCCCACGCCTATATTGTGCAGGTAATCTGCTCTTGGGCATCGTGACCGACCATTTTTGCCCGCAGCCGAACGCTTGTCATCGATCTTGTGAATCTACAACTACCCGGCTCGTTATCGACGACAAAATTGCAGAGCGTACTACTAATGAGGCGCACCTGGAAGCCGATTCAGCGGACCCCAGCAAAGCGAATCCCAGCACAAGGTACCCCTCCACCATCCGAACGCAACCAAGGCAACTTCGACTAGCAGAGGAACCTTCGAGGACTTCGTCGTTGGTTGCGTAGCGGTGTCGCCATCAGCTTCGCTGTGGAACCAGGTTATCGACTGTAGCTCCAAATCCAAGTGGCCCCACTGCTTATTACGCCTTTCGAGTCCTTGACACGCTAGGAAACACTAGATTGATCGACGAGTGATCGTCGATCAATAATAACTTCTCTGCTTTTGCTGGCGCGTTCAAAAATGCTCAATACGCAGTTCCGGCGGCAACCAAGTCCGACCTCTGCTGATGCAATCATATCGTGTGCGACACCTTTCTCGTCCAATCTGATGCGGGATCTCTGATACGCGGCATTTAGCGGGCTTCGATTGGCTGATAAGGCCCGTGCGGGGCGCTTCCTGCCGGTCAGAGCTTCAGTTTCTGATTTGCTCTCAAGCCAACGAAACACAAAGTCAAGAAAATGGTGAGCGCTAAGGAGACCGTGGAGGCCAAGATTTCGTCGTCGCCGGTGGTGGTGTACAGCAAGAGCTACTGCCCGTACTGCGCCAAGACCAAGACGCTGCTGACGCAGCTGGGCGCCCAATACGACGTCGTGGAGCTGGACCAGATCTCCGGCGGCAGCGAGCAGCAGGACGCGCTCGAGCAGATCACGGGCCAGAGCACCGTGCCCAACGTGTTCGTGGGCGGCAAGTCCATCGGCGGCAACTCGGATGTGCAGAAGCTGCACAAGGCCGGCAACCTTGAGCCCCTGCTCGAGCAGAACCACGCCCTGTGAACCTCCAAGATGTAGCAGGCCCCGAACTTTTGCATAGTATACCGTTGTCACGTAATACACGGCAGCGCTTTATACAGTACTAGTAGTTCGGTATTGCTGCGTCTTCTTCCTCATGTGTCGCCGGCAGCGAGCGAGTCGCTCGTTCTCCACCTCTCTTCTTCCTCTTGTGTCGCTGGCAGTGAGCGACTCGCTCGTTCTCCTCCTCTTATTCATATTCTATTATGTGGCGTACGTATCCCTCCCTAAGCCGATTGCTCTAATTGGCTCTTGAACACTTTTCAATTCGCACCAGAGACGAACGATGTTCCGCAGCGCCAAGCCCAAGAAGAACAAACGCCGCCGCGTCGCCGAGGACGAGGGCGAGCAGATCTCTGGGGCTCCTGATGCCGGCGAGGATGTGCCGGTGGTGGTCGTGGCTACGG
This sequence comes from Phytophthora chlamydospora, assembly GCA_012295415.1. Lineage (NCBI taxonomy): Eukaryota > Oomycota > Peronosporomycetes > Peronosporales > Peronosporaceae > Phytophthora > Phytophthora chlamydospora. Next base: position 26,567 of record JAABLK010000273.1, read on the forward strand.
ACCGACGATCACTCAACACCTTCTCGGTAGGATGTCCGTGTAACATTTCCTCGTCCGAGCGATGATGACGAACTCTCTTTTCAACGCACTTTGACGCAGACGGGCGGAGTGAAGAAGGCCAAGAACGTGGTTCAGAACCGCCTTATCGAGTCGGAGCGAGAGATTGTGCCGCAACAATACGCAGGAGATGCCACCTACGAGACCCAAATCGACACGGAGAAGGATCGGTGCGCATTGCGCTAGCGCTGCAACATGGTAAAAAGGCTATACTAACGTTTGTATGGACTCTATGCAGCGATGCGCGCGCTGTCATGGAGCGAAGTATCAAAGCGAACCAGGACGGCAGCGCCGACGCTGATAGTGGAAAGGTGTATCGCGGCCAAGCCGCATACAAGAGCTACATCACGAAGAAGGAGTCCCAGATCGGCATGAACAAATACACGGGGTACGATCTTGCTGCGGTAATGGAGAAGGCTGATAGGCGCGATCTGACGTGTAGGTATCCACATTTGCAGCACCCAAGGTCCGATTCGAGCGCAGACCTGGGCTCGCGCGATCTGCCGCTTCGATTACCAGCCCGACATTTGCAAAGACTACAAGGAGACAGGCTTCTGTGGCTACGGCGATAGCTGCAAATTCCTCCACGACCGCGGAGACTATAAGAGCGGCTGGCAGATCGAGAAGGAGTACGCGGAGAAAGAGAAGAAGCGCCAGAAACGGCTCCAAGAGGGGAAAGGTGCGTACACAATTAATGTCAGCCGCCGTCGAGGGCACTTGCTAACCGACGATATTTCTTGCGCATTCGTAGATCCTGATGTAGAGAGCGACGATGAGGATAAGTCTACGAGCAAAAGCGATGATGGCGAGCAGTTTGCCTGTACAATCTGTCGTGGTCCCTTCCGGAATGCTATCGAGACTATGTACGTCCTTCAAAACTATCCACGCAAAAACTGGTGGCATGTTGTACCATTTGATGCGCTCAGTTCCTAACGGCCCCATGATGTGTTTATTGCAGCTGCGGCCACTTCTTCTGTGAGGCGTGTGCGCTCAAGCATTTCAAGAAGACGTCGCGGTGCTTTAACTGCAAGAAGCAGACCAATGGTACGAGTAGATCGGGCATCATACAACTCCCCATAGGCTCAACGACTAACTGAACCTGCTCGTTTCTTGTGAAGGCGTCTTCAATGCTGCTGAAAAACTGCGGGCGCAAGAGCGAAAAGATCGTGCTGCGACGAGAAAAGAGGATGAGGAGAACGACGACAAATCTGCATCAATGAAGCACACTGCAGACGTTGGTGCAAAGGACACCGACGGTGAAAATAGCGGTGGTGGCTGGACCAAAGTTGAGGCTTCGTAGAAAAACTTGTCTTGTAAAACGAACGAGATGCAAATGCTACTGCGCGTACAGTCACGCAAGTCGCGCAGCCGAAGCGGTCGTATCTGTACAGCCGCGAGGCCGATATGGTGGCTGACCGAGTTGTTATGCTGTACAATGGATGAACGAGCTCACAAAGCTGTGCATCATAATTGAACGTCATTTCGCTTGTCAGTTTTTGCACGCTAGAAAGCTTAGAGATTTTCCTCTTACTGGTGAGTCAAGTTGAAGTTGGCCGTGGACGGCGCCATGCCGAACCCGTCGGGGACGCTCAAGCCCGGGAAATGGTGGCGCAGCAGCACCTTCGAGAGCGCGTTGTGGTGGATGCAGTGGTGCACCGCGAAGGCCAGCTCTCGGCTGAACGTGGACTCGAAGTCGAACTCGCGGCCGTCCGCCGACAGCATGAAGGCGGCGTGCACGGGGCGCGCGAGGTCGTTCTGCGGCAAGGCGCGCAGCGTCATCTCCATCTGCTCGATCTGCTCGATGGCCGCGTGGCGGTCCTTCTCCACGGGCGTGTGGCGGTCGCGGATGTCGTAGCGCACCGTGTCGTCGCGGCTGCCCTGCTGCTGGGCCGACAGCAGCTCCAGTGGCTTGCGCAAGTGGTCCAGCGAGTGGCGCGTGTGCTGGCCGACCGAGCCCTCGACGAGCGGGCTGTGGAACGTGTAGACGGCGTCGTCCAGCGCGCGCAGAAAGGTTTTGTGCTGCTCCAGGATGGCCAGCACGCACACAGGCGCACCCGAGCTTCCGGCGGCCATGGTGCTGCTCGCGCGCACTGCCGCCGTCGCGCGCCGCCCCTTGCGGCCAGCGATGATCCGTGAGCTCCGCATGGTGAGGCGAAGAAGAGGATCTTCAGCACCAGCGGCATCGCTCAAATTCGCCCCCGCGTCTATGTGCGGAGACCATACTGAGACCAAGTAAGTTTGACTCGGCCGCCCAGGTCGGCCAGTCGTCGCGCGGGCGAAGTCGATTTCGTCATGCCCGGTTGAGGCTCCACTTGAGCCGCCGCTAGACTCGCTCCAAGCCCAGCATGGCGCCAGCCGGGTGCTTGTGCGGCCTTGATGGGGCTGGAAGGACGACCTGATGAACACGACGCAGAGCTTCGCTCACGCATGACCTTGAGTTTGAGGCGGGCCCACGGGCTTATCTTGCCTTCTACAGCGGGTCGTCACGGTGGCATACAGTGTGCAAGTGAAAAATACATGCGCGATGGGTACAGTGTGACCTAAAAATATTTCCAGTGGCAGCAAAGACCACGCGCCGCAGAAAGCCGTATGGCAGAGACTATTTCCACAACATGGTGGAACGGATGTCATGGCCAGCAAATCGTCGATAGTAGAGGGGTCGGAAGAAAAATGTTCCCCAGCCTAGCCCCTAAAAACCCTTACTAAGCGTGTTAACCCTATAGGGCCGAGCGAGGATCTGGCCGTGCTTGGTCCAGGGTTTAAGCCCGCGGGCTCCGCCCACGGAGCTTAAACCGCTGGCATCATTTCGGCTTGCCGAGCTCGTCGGCTTTCACCCCCTTCCGAGTTTGAGCGCAGAAAAAGGCCTAAAAATGCTTCACATACAAAACCCAAGTCAGTCCATGTTGTGGTATTATTCACTCTCAAAGCCGTATATGAACGAACGGGCTCATAGCCAAATTGCCGCCCGCTCAAAAACCTATCTCTCGCATGGTGCCGACGACGACAGGCTGGCGCTGCGCTATGGCGGTGCCCGGTGTGACGAAAGCTTCCGCGTGCGGCTTACGAACTGCGTCGCTGCGCTGACAGGAGTGCGCGTCAACGCAGTAATTTTTGGTGCACCGGAGTAAAGTGCAAATCACGCAGCAACAGCCGCGCTGCCCTGTTGTTGGGGCATTTTCTCGCTCTTGCCCAGCCAGTGCCGCAGCAGCAGCTAAACATAGCGACCATTTCCTCAAACGGCTGCATCGCAGGTGAGGCGAGGCAAGCTTTGCATCTCCGACAACTGGCGGCAACGCGCCAGTTCAAATGCCTGCCTCTTTTTTATTTTCGATACTGTATGGCCAATACCATTTCCGTTGCGGCTTACGCTAGGTTTTTCATTTCCTCATACTGAAAGCAAGATAAAAATACGTCTCGAGGTTTTACTCTGTCGTTTCTTCCGCGTTCGGCGCCTGCGAACTCACTCGTGAACCCCCTCCGAAGAAACAGGAAGCGCCCCGCCCTCACCCTCCCCGACGAGATCATGAGCCTTCGCGGACGAGGAGCCAGCAGCAGCAGCAGCAGCAGCGCAGGCGGCCTGTCGAGCTCGCTGCACCGCTGCGCCATCGCGCTGTGCTCGAACCAGGCCGTGGCCGAGGGTGTGTGCTCCATGCACCTGTCGCGCAACGGCCGCGTGAGCGGCGGCGGAGCCGTCGTGGACAGTCGCGCGCTGGGCTCGCGCGCCATGCCCCCGTCCTCGGGCAGCATGGAGGACGCCATGGCCGACGATCGCTACTACCGCACCAGCTCGCACGCCGCCATGCTGCCGCGCACGGGACCCGCCACCAAGAAGCACAAGTCCTCGCCCGCCGAACCGGTGAACCGCTACGTGATGGATAATTCGGGGTCCAGCGGCAATCTCACACGTGAGAGCCTGAACGAGATGGTGAACCAGATGCAGTACTCCAAGAGCTCGGGCATGTCCGCCTACGAAAACGACCCGTACGTGTCCGCACAGGGATCTGGCAGCAACAACGGCAGCTCCAACCGCTCCGAGTCGGACGGCTCCGTGGACGAGACCAACCTGCGCCGCGAGCGCAACCGCATCGCCGCGCGCAAGAGCCGACAGCGCAAGCTGGACCGTATCTCGAACCTCGAGGACGAGAAGATGCGCCTCGAGCAGCACCGCGACATGCTCGTGCAGGAGATCCGCAGTCTGGAGAAGAAGGACTCTGGCGTCGCCTCCAACGTGGTGCTCACCATCACCGACAAGGAGTACCAGCAGCTGCAGAACAAGCGCCTGCAGATCATCAAGCACGTCGAGGAGGCCTACAACTCGGGCGGCATCCTCTCCACGGTCAAGTACTTCCGCGACGACTCGATCGTCAGCGGCCCGCAGAACTCCTCCGTTCACTTGCGCGGCAAGGACGCGCTCGTGCTTGACTACCTCTGCACGACCTACCTTTTCGGAGACGTACGCCTGCACCACGCCAAGGTGGACTGCGGCGGCCCGCGCAGCCAGCACTTCCGCGTGCACTGGGCACTCTCGGGCACAGTCAAGAGCGCCGGCGTCAGCATGAACAAGGAGTTCCTGGAACTCATCGAGAGCGTGAAAGGCCGCCGTGTGACCATCGAGGGCGTCAGCAACTTTTCCTTCAGCGGAGACAAGATCGTGTACGTGCATCGCACGGCTGACCAGGCTAAGTTCCTGTCGGCGCTCGTCAACTTGAGCAAGCGGTAAGAGAGAACCAGAGCCACTGAAGCAGCATAGCGGACCCCCGAGCTGGCAGGAGTGAACAATGCAAAACTAGCCATATATATGTGTATTTGCTCGAAAAGTGCTTGCTCGCCGCGTTAGACTCTCCCCCGATCTGCGCTGGGGGTTGTTGTTCCGCTTCGTGTTAGCGTGCTGTCTCTGCCTACAGCTCGTCTTTGACTACTTTGTCACCAGCAGCGACGGTCTCCTGACCTTCGCATTCGATGGCTGGGCGCTGAGGGAGATCGTAGAGCTCGCGCAAGTAGTCGAACACCTCGGAGCAGTTGCTCTCCTGTGCAGGGTGAGTGAGTCATCATCAAGTAGGAATGTGCTCATCGCAGCAAGTCTCGGGGGATGACGAACCTGGAAGAGCTGGCAGGACCCGAGGGCGAAGGGCTCCACGTGGCGGATGAACTCACGAGTGCGGGCTGCGAAGTGATCACGAATGCGTCAAAACACGTGATTTTCTGTTCCGCACTGCAGCAGCGCGTTCAGGACGTACCGGCTCCCGGGAACTCGCGGAAGAAGCGGTCGTTCAGGAGACCCATGCGGTGAAAGTACACGAGCTTGCGGTACCTGCATCTCCACGCCAACGTTAGCATAAGAGCAGATAGCTGGCACAACGTCATTGACGCCGCCAACGCACCAGTGCAGCAGGCGCTGCCAGTCGTAGTCGAACTTGCGGTCCCAGAGGCCGTCGCCGTGCGAGTGGCACGCGATCTGCTCATGCGTGACGTCTGCCGGCAACGATAACTCCTCCACGGCTCTGGTTGGCGCAACATGTACAAGCAAGAAGGTTAGCTTGGCAGGTGCAGCTTCAGGCATAGTCACGGCCAACGCGAACGAACCGGAGCGAGTCCATCATCTGCGGTGTGGCATATTCGGCGTAGAGCGTGTTAAAGAGCGATGCCTCGGTCGTCATCTCCGTGAGCAGCACCATCTTGTAGTAATACACCAGCGTGGCGAGCAGCATGGTTGCCGAGATCAGCAGCGACAGGTGGGAGCCCATGGCGGCGGCAGCGCGATCGACGTCGGCGTCGGAGAGGTTGGTTTCGGCTGGAAATGGTGCTGGCTCGGCTGTTTTTGGCCGGCGACTTGCTCCAAGCAGGCATGGCAGAGATGGTCAGTCGAATGACCATGCGTCAGTGCTGGCACTCGCTGATGCAATTGCTGGGCTGCTTGCGGTTCAGAGTCCAGCGGCGTTCACTCGGTTCGTGTTCATTGTTGCCAGCTAGCTATGTCGGCCTGTCACACGACATTCCCAGTAATGTCGACCATCGAAAGTCGCGACGCGCACCTAGAGAAGCTGTGCGTGCGGCAGCACCTCGCAGCCCGCAGCCCGCGACATCATTTTCTCAACGCCGACGGCTGAGTGCAATGAGGTGGCGTGCTAGGCCGACAGCAATTAAGCCATGTAGGCAAGGGCACGTTGCAGTTGGGCGGTGAGTTATCATGTTGGGCTCGCGGCACCGCGCTCGTTCCGGTCCTGCGGCTGCGAGCCAGTCGTTCGGATACGGTAGGGGAATCTTTTGAGTCTGTCACATGAATCTCGTCGTCGGGTCCCGTTGGCGCACGCAAGCTGCTGTAGCCCGTACCAGCACACGCTTAAAGGCGAGAAGCAGGCAGGCAAACAGCAGCAGAAGGCGCCGCTGGCCCTCGCTGGATTGCTGGGCACCAAAGCACGTCGCAGGGCAGCTCGCCTTGATTGCACACCGTTGCTAGGAAAAGCAGGTCGGCGCCCATGGGCTCGCCACACCAGGAAGCTGCCAGCTTGGGCTCCACCGACACGGGTATTTAGGATTCACGCGGGCTGTGAGCCATCGGCGCTCGGATGCTGGCCAGCAAGTGGTCGAGGTTGCAGTTGGGCCCAGGTTCAAGGCTCCGATACTCCCGATTAGCCGAAAAGGCGGCCTGCGATTGGCCAGCCGTCGAAACCGCTCTATGCTCCGCCCGAGCTGCAGTCGCGGGGGCACAGCGGCACACAGCAACCACTCGAGTCTTGCGCGCGCCGGCGCTCCGAGCCCCACAGAGTCACATGCAGGCCGCGCCCCAGCAGCCCCAGCAGATCGAGTCCAAGCCCAGCAGCCTCCCGCCGCCGTCGCCGACCACGACCACCCCCGCGCCCCCCGCCATCCCGCTCGGCCGCAAGAACAGCGCCGACGACCTGGCCGCCGAAGTCTCGGCCTCGCCCCCTGTCCACACGCCGTCGGACGCGCGCCTGCTGTACCGCGAGAGGCGCACCGGATCGCACGTGGGCGCCGATATCGCACGCATCGAAACGGGTGGAGACCCCAGCAGCAGCAGCACCGCCGCCATGAGTAGCGAGGACGTGCTGAGCCGCTCACCCTTCGGCGTCTACGGCCGCTCGCCCAACTCGCTGCCGCGTATCGCCGAGCGCCTCGAGAACCTCCCGCTGCGCGCCAACGTGCCGCCTGCCGCGCCCTTGGCCCCGCAGGACGCCGACGCGCGCGCGCGCCTGCTCTCACAGAAGATTGTCGCCATGGACGCGTCCCAGGGTGGCGCGGTGGCCAAGCCCCAGACTGGCTCCTACGGCTCCGCCGGGTCCAGCGAGCCCGCCACAGTCATCAAGAAGGCGCAGAGCTACCAGGCGCTGGCCGACCTGGAGAAAAAGGGCTACTTCCCCGTGGCGCCCAAGCCGTCGGCGCTCGGCGTGCAGCGCGGCCTCAAGGACTCGGTGGTCAACGACATGTGCCGCGCCGTCGTCAAGCATATGGTGGGCGACGTGTACGTGTCCGCCTCCGGGTCATACGGCCAGCGCAAGGTGCTCAACCATCTGTACGAGCCCGTGTTCGCCTCGGTGCAGGCTCATTTCCGCCGCCTGCCGGCCAGGTACGCGCTCTCTGTCAACCCGGACGATGTGCCGCTGCACATGCGGCTGCTGGCCCAGAACCAGCGCGACCCGACGGCTATCGCCGTGAACGCCCAGCTCAAGAAGGACGACAATGGAGAGTATGTTGCTGCACCGAATTTACTTTGCTTTGGACTTCTACCGCAGGATCTAAAACGATGGTGGTTGTGTGTGGATGTTGCAGGATCGTGCCGAATGTCTGCGAGGTCGTGGTGGTGTCGCTGGACCGCGAAAACATCCTGGACGCCATCACTCGGGCGCTCACCACGATGAAGGGAAACATCTTGGACGCCGACGTGATGACCACGGCGGAAGGCACCTTGCTGGATCGCTTTGTAGTGAAAGGATCGTTTATGAGCGACGAGCGCCAAGAAGAGCTGCGCACGCACATTGAGCAGAACCTCCGTCGCCTCAGCATGGAGGAAGACGCGCGGCCGAGCGCCACCAGCTCGCAGGATTCAGGCGGCAACGAAAACGTGAGTCTGGCTGAGAAGTTGGGCGTCCTGCAGATGGTGGACAAGAACGAGATTAAGGCCGAGTGGAAGCTGGACCTGAACGAGGTGCGGCTGGAGAAGGCTGTTGGCAGCGGGCGTTCGGGCAGTACGTACAGCGCCTGGTGGCGGGGCACCCACGTGGCTGCCAAGGTCATCGACTCGTCTACGAACACGCAGGCTCTCGGCGAGGAGCTGCTTAACGAGTTTCACCGCGAGGTGGCAGTCGTGAGCAAGCTGCGCCACCCGAACATTGTCTTGTTCCTCGGGGCGGCCATCAACCCGCCGCGATACTGTTTAGGTAAGCACACCTGCGTGGTCTGTCTCGGCGGAGACGGTTATGATACTTACCATGTCTCCTCTGTCGATTGAAGTTTTTGAATTCATGGAGAACGGCACTCTGACGGACCTGATTCGCGCCCGTCGTGGACCGATCGATTTCTTCCGTCTGTCAGCCGAGATGGCGATGGTGCGTTCGCTCGATGAATTGATTCTGGCCGAGTCATGGTTTTAATCAAACTGCTTGTCTGTGTTTGACAACCCCAGGGAATGAACTATCTCCACCTCTGCTCTATTATGCACCGTGATCTGAAGTCTGGAAACGTGCTCATCGACTCTCACGGCACGGCAAAGATCTCTGATTTTGGCCTGAGCTGCGTGCTTGAGATTGGAAGTTCGTCCGACTTGACCGCAGAAACAGGAACGTACCGGTGGATGGCGCCCGAGGTCATCCGCCACGAACCGTACTCCAGCAAAGCGGACGTTTACAGCTTCGGCATCGTGCTGTGGGAGCTGCTCGCAAGGGACCAGCCATTCCGCGGTCTGACGCCCATTCAAGGTGAGTCGTCAAAATTCGTTTTGAAACCTAACTTGCAGCGCCCTGACTCCTGCGTTCATTTATTTTTTGCTTCAGCCGCCTTTGCCGTGGCTCGCCAGCAAATGCGTCCCGCATTGCCACGGCAGACGCCAGTCAAGATTGGGGAGTTGATAGAGCACTGCTGGCATCACGACCCAGCGCGACGACCCGACTTCGGGTCTATCCTGGAGGCGCTCCCGCTGGTGAAGAAGTCGCTGAAGAAGCGCGACTTCAAGAATATGGGCATTCTCTATGTTGGCTCATAGGCGCCTTAGCGATCCAGACGGAGCAAACGTGGACTGGATGCCTCTGTTGTGTTCCCCGCGAAGCTCTCGTAGTTTTTATCCCCAAATGGTAAACTAGAAAAGTATTAACTCGACCTCGTCTGCCAAACAAACGTGAGCAAAATGTGTTTGTTGGGGCCAACCAGTCCCAGCGGAGCCGATGGGATTGATCCGGTTCCAATACCTGACGATGAGCTCGTGCTATTTGTACCGGCACTGCGGTGTGGGCTTCGCATCCGTTTCGGCCGGGGCTCTCGTTTCACGGCATAACCCAGTTTTCACGGAGACCACGATGGGCTGCTGCGCCAAGTGTTGTGCCTGCGCCATCCTGACGCAGTTTGTCGCTATCGCCTGCATCCTCGCGATCATCCCGGCAGGTTATCTCTCGTACGATTACTACTTGAAGCCTTGGGCCGAGGACCATTACGACGAAGCTGTAGCCGCCGCGCAGACGGTGGCTTCTCATGCTGCAAGCGCCGCCAGCGATGTCGACACTTCCGGGCTTTCGTGTGGGGATTGCTTGGGTGTCAATTTGGCGTACCCGATTTCGGGGCTCAACACGGACTACTCGTCTTTCCAGATCTCCATGATGAACGACGCTGGCAAGTTCTTGTCGGCTATCACGTCGTCGGGAGTGGGCATCGCGGGGGTCGCAGCGCTGGGGTCAACGATGGTCGGAGCGTTAGCGTCTGCTAGTGCCGTGCCGTCCGCTAACGGCGGTCTCTTTGAGCTCCTGCACATGGTTGCGCAGGGCCAGTTCATCACGCTGCTCGGCTCGATCAACCTCGAAGGTGTGCCGGTGTTTTTCCTTGAATTCTGCTCCAAGTTCGCGTGGACGAATCTGCATATATTCCCGTCAAGTGCAATGACCAAAGAGACATCGGATTCCGCAACTTTGAGGCAGAGAAGGTTGTCGAGCGGTGGAACAGATTCGAGCTTAGGCGGAGTCACCCGCTATGCCAAGACGCTTGGTGTTGATCCAGACTACCTTTTCTACTATACGCTGCTGGTGCTGCTCGTTGTGTGCGGTCTGGTGGTTCTTCTCTACTTTGCGGCTCGGTTAGCGCTTCGGGTATTCAAAAAAGAGGATAGCCTGTTGGCTGAAATGCTCGACAACCGCGTCGTCTGGTTAAGCATCCAGTTGCTTCTGCTGCTCCAGTACTCGCTCGCGATGACATCATGTTTTCAGATTTCGTACTCGGTTCGGAACAACCGAGCAACCGGTGGTCTGATCTTGGCAGCGATCATCCTCATCACCTCCTGTTTAGGTTTGGCGGCGTTCGGCGTGTTCATTCTCTCGCGCTACAAGCACGAGCTGGTCGATCACGGCACCGAGGAACACGAAAAGAAGCCGTTCAACCACCGTTATGGGTCTTTCTATCAAGACTTCACCAAAGAGAACCGCTACTTCTTCGTGGCCAAAGTGGCGCTAGATGTCGCGTCTGGCGCCGTCGTGGGAGCAGGAAACGACCCCATGGTGCAGCTCGGATTCCTCGTGGCTTTCAATGCAATTTTCGTCGTCGCCATGGTTGTACGAAGGCCCTACCTGCTGCGCGTGTTCTACATCATCGGTGTGACGTAGTTGCCGTCAGCGGCCTTGCCGCCAACAGCAACCACGTCGGCTTGCAGCTGAAAAGACAGCTGCAGCC
>JAABLK010000274.1:0-33919 GCA_012295415.1 Phytophthora chlamydospora
GGATATCCAGTCATTTGCGATGTGCGAGCCGAGGAGGGTGGATAGGGAAGGCCATGACTACTCGTTGGAGCACAGTGCTCTGAAGTTAGCTGTGCTGGAGACTCTCGAGCAACTTGATTCATCCGCTACGACGTTCAATGGTTCTCTTCCACCAGCTGCCCAACTCTTACAGAACGAGATCCGCGAATTCAGCATCGCTTTGCTGGGGGTAACGTGTCAAGGTGGTTCATGAACGCGTTTCACGGGGACCATTATCGGGGAACGGTTGCAGACATGAGGGACATCCTGAGGATGCTGAGCAGCACGAAAAGGTGCTCATTTCTCGATGTGCTGAGTATATTATCCTGTTTGGTGCGGACTGCAGTAGACCGAATTCTTCTTGACAATGACGTTCGTAAAGCTAAGCGACGTCTGGATATCTTGTTCTCGGTCAACGTGTATCGCCACCTATCTGGCTGGCTGAGTGCAGATTGCATGTCAACTCTGGAAAGCGTGAAACGAGATTGCGCGGTGCTACTTAGCCAGATGAGTTCCTATCGTGACTGCGACGCTTGCGGCAATCAAACCAAGGTGCTCGTAATTGGTGCTTTCCAGCTGAAGCTATCCAACGAGAAGGAGAATATTCTCAATTTCGTGGAGAAACATCAACGGGAAGTGGGAAAAGCTGATGATATTCCTGTGGTAATTCTCGTCGGCTTTGAATCCCTGGAAATTGACGCACACGTGTGCGTGTGGGCGAACATTGCTCTCATAAGCCCGGTAGTAACTGTAACTACCGCACAAACGCTAAATCTGAGTGCAGTGGGGCAGGCACCGTCCGTGGGACCAGAAAACCGTGTCGCTGGAGCATGTGGGTCACCTGGCCGACCGGGGCTACCTGGAGGAAATTTGGTTGTGGTGTGCACGACGTTGGAAGATGAAGAGCACCTTCTGTACGAAACAAGTTCTTGCGGCCAGAAGGGCGGCAACGCTCAAAACGGCGGTGACGGAGTCGATGGAATAGAATCCGCGTATACTGTGAAGAACTTCGAGAACGAGCTGGAGCGCTGGATCAAAACGTGTGCTCTTCCCACGAAAGATAACACGTTTGGTGTGGATCTGCCAGGGGAGATTCGACCAGTTGATGACACTTACAAGAACGAAGTGTCACCAAGTTCGGGGTTTTGGTATGGCGCAACAGGAAAACGAGAGTGCGCGTTTCAAAGAGCGTCGATGGGGGGAACGGACGGAACTCGCCCGGGTTGTGGAGGAAAAGGCGGTACTGGCGAAAAAGGTGGACGCATCCGAGTTGTGGAGGCAAACAACGTGATTTGAGACATTGGCAGTGGTTGTGGCAAGAAGGGCAACGACGGTCTCCCGGGGAAGCCTTCCTGCAATGGTCGCAAGAGCCCCAGCTTTCATGCCCATGTGCAGCAATGGTACTACACAGGTCACATGTTTCGTGGGTACGCTGAGAAACCGAAGATTGAGGTGGCTGAGGGAGCACTGCCAGTACGAGCCGTCCTGGAGGCCCTGCCTGCGAGTGGCAGTGACTTAGTGGCAAGCCCCAACAAAAGCTTGGGTGATTCATTCGTGAAAGCGGCCGTGGAGCCCTTGTATCGTCGACTGGAAAAGGAATATCCGCAGTGCGACTTCAGTGATGTCGAGATCAATTGGGGTTCTGTTGCCACGTCGGAAGAAGGAGTCCAGTCTGCTTGAGTGTGGTCTTCACACGTGCTGAGTGAAAACTTGAGCACGGTTTTGCATTTTTCATGCTGCTATCCAGCGACTAAATAGTTTTGTTTCAGCTTTTGTCGTGTTGTACTTTCAAGTTGAAAGTGCTCTGCACCGCATATTCCCAAAGGTCGGTCATCACGAAAGATATCTTGTGACCCCCGGAAGATACGCAGATCTCAAGCTCATCAAGCGCTATCACCACCAATCCATCGATCCAGGCCTGCGTCCATGAGCAGTGATCGTAGCGACATCGAGGAGTCCGAAGACGCCCCCGTCGACATTCTGCCCAAGGAGGTTCGGCTCGCCGAAGATGCGGGTACCTCGCTTGATGAGCAAGACGTTGGTGAAACATTTTTTTTACAATAACCCTTTCATTTTATCAACACAGACGACACGCTGCCCAATACTCTGGTGATCACGGTCCTGCAAGCTCGAAATCTCCAGCCTGCCGCACTCCGAGATACTCTCAGTTGCTACGTCAAGTTGTCTTCACTAGGCATTGAGTACAAGACAAACGTGATGACGAAGACTCGAGAGCCGCGATGGCACGAAGTGTTCGTCTTCCGAGCGGTGGACTGGACGACGGGAGTGACAGTGTCCGTGCGAGATCGACTGCCGTTGAAGATGCATTTCTTAGGCCAAGTGGTGATCTCGTCGGCGGAGATCGCCAGCCTTCCAGGAATGACCACTCAGCGCTGGTTCCAGCTGAGAGATAGAGGGGTCGGAGGCCAATTAACCGGCGCGGAGTTGGAGCTCAAGGTGGCGCTGGTGTACACGAAAGCTAACGACCAGAGGCTGTTTGAGACTGGTCCGGCCGCTGTGGAGCTGGAACATGGCGCTGCGGATGCCGGTTTGGCGAATTTACTGGTTGGCCAGGAGGACGAGACGGAAGAAGAAGTCAACGCACGCGCGAAAGCGCTTCTGCGCCGAGAAGAGCAAGAACGCGAGGCCTCAGCGGCCATAGCTGCGTTGAAGCAAGGTGACTATCAGGTTCAGGTGCACGTGATCGAAGCGCGGGACCTCAAGGGGGAAAATGTAAGTTCAGACACGCTGGGTTGGATTTTGCAGGGTGCTAACGTAATGCTGTTGTAGTTGAGCGGCACATCGGATCCGTACTGCCAAGTGGAGATCATGGGCGTGTCGAAGAAGACGTCGACGAAATACGACACGCTGGGCTGCGTCTTTGACGAGATCGTGTTCTTTCACTTCCCCAACATCGGCCGCCACGAACTGCGAGAAGCTTCGATCAAGGTAAGGTTCAGGTCACATATTGACCGCATTTCTAGGATATTTAGTGGCTCTAACAAGTATTTGTATTTTTCCACCTTGGTAGATTTCTGTGTTTGACAAGGAAAGGGTGCTGAAAGACAACCTGATCGGCATCTACCAGCTCGACTGTCTCTCGGTATACGCTCAGGTACGTTAACCGCGCTGCCTATTCATCGCATTCACAAAGTTACCCTCTCACAAACGTGTTCTACTCTTCGATCCAGCCTGATCACGAGCTGTACCGACAGTGGATTGCTGTGCATGACAACTTGAACATGAAGGATCGAGGAATCCAGGGCTTTCTGCTTGTTAGCGTCGTGGTGCTTGGCCCTGATGACGCTCTACGTGTCCACAACCGAGAAGCTGAGATCGAGCAGGAACTTGCTGAATCTACGGGTGGAAACCCGCTAGACGATAGCAAGGCAGCAACGACACCACCTCTCGTACTGGTCCCTCCTGCTATTGAACTCAAGCTGCAATTTCTCGTTGTTCGAGTTCTACGTGCAGAACACCTTCCTGCTATGGACACTGGGGGACTATTAATTGGAGCTCAAGGCATCGACGCGTTCTTCCAAGTTGTGTTCGCAGCCAATGCGCCGTGCAAGACCTCGTGTATCACCGTCAAAGGACGTGGCAATCTCTCTCCTGACTTTTATGAGGAACTCTGGCTGCCTGTACGAGTCCCTACGTTCTCAAGGCACATTGGCCTGTCCGTGTGGGATCGAGACCTCACGTCTCCCAACGAATTAGTCGGCGTGGCTTCGCACGATTTCCTTCAAGTTCCAGCGGCGCCTGCTGAGGAGGAAAGTCCTGCAGCATCGTCAGAAAGTTCACAGAAACCAAAGTTTATGTTGGGAGACAGCGACGAAGATGAAGCTCCAGTGGTGAAAGGTGAATTGAGTTCTACACCAACACGGGAAATGCTGGAAATGGAGGAAGAACAGCAACGAGTGCTCGCTTCAGCGCCGCGCTGGTACAATCTCTATGGCCCTCCATTGCGCGGCACGAATCCAAAGCGTACACAGCTCGTGTCGCGTCACGCTGAGCTGGGCTCGACATATCGCGGGCGTGTGTTGGTGTCAATGATTCGCGTAGAGTCTCCGCTGCCTGAAGCCGGGGAGAAGATGCACGCGAAGCCGATGTCTGCTCCAGAACGTGAACGCTTTGAGCGTAGCACCCCGAAAACGGTGAAGTACATGCTGCGTGGAGCCTTATTCTGTGGCGTGGAGCTGCCAAGGTCGACTTCACTGACGGGGAGCACGCCACAGGTTCGTGTCACGCTTTCCCTTGGGCCATACTCCATCGTATTTGAAAGCCAGGGAGTTGGGAAGGACGGCTCCGCTATCTTCGAGCAGTGTCTGGAGCACCGTTCTGCGCTGGAACTACCAGCCGATTTGACTCAAGTTCCAGATGTCATCGTCACTTTAAGTCGATCTGTTGGGGGCGTTGTGGCTGCCACGAGCAGCAAAGAAGAGTTCGTAAGCGTAAGTTTCGCTCGATTCCACGCGGAAGACTTGTTCACTCGTGGATTCACAGCGAATTGCCAGTGGGTGGAGCTTCGAGAAGAGATTGCACGCCGACAGACTCGACACGCGCTTGAAAGATCTCAGAACCCTGGCATTCTTCTCCTTCGGCTTGGGTTCGGGCGAGTGGAGATGGCTACACGGCATCCGTGGACGAACGAAGGCGATTCTGCTGAGCTCTTCGCTCCCTTTCGCTTCCCACGCGTTCATCGAGAAATCCGAGTACATGTTTTCCAGGCGAGAGGGTTGGAATCATCTGCTGGAGTGGCTCGTACGCCAAGTCCAGTCGTAAATGCTCGGTGTTGTGGCCAGCAGAAGCGCACAATGGTGCGTCAGAATACTCCATCGCCGTTGTTCTACGAGTCGCTGGTCTTCCTTACGGATGTCCCTGCGACCGACGTCGTGTATACCCCTGATATTCAACTACAAGTACAGGATGCCAGTGCAAGCAGTGGTGTTCTTGGAGAACTGAGGTTATCCCTCGCTTCAGCTGTAAAATCTGTGGCCACTGCTGGATCTCCGAAGCCTCGTTGGTATGAGTTGAAGAGACCACGAAGCCGATCGTCGACTTCTGTGAGCCTTCTACTAGCAGAGCAAGCCGGAGGGGGTGGATCAGTGGGCCAATTGCTAGTTGCCATCCAGTATATCGACCATACTGGAGCCTCTCCACCTGCTCTGCTCCGTCAGCCTGCTCCAATTACTCCAGAGTACACGGATGCGAATCTGGACATCGTCGCTCTCGGTGTGAGGCATCTCAAGGCTCTCAGTACGTTGGGCGTTCGCCGCCCTCATGTGGAGTTTGAGTTGGTGGGGGGAGTTTTCGTGGATGGTTCAAGTGTGAAGCGGACTCAAACGGGATTGTTGAGTGGAGGATCGAGTTCTTCAAGCAGCAGCAAGAACGCCAACTTCTTGGATCGAATTGTGGCACACGTCAAGCTGCCAGTCGATACGTTGTTCGCCCCTCAATTGCTGATTCGAGTGTGTGACTCAACGCTCGGCGGTCTACGCAAAGCAATTCTAGCTTCGTGCATTGTCGACTTGTCCAACAAACTTCCCTGGAGCTCAACTTATCGTGTGGAAGGTGCGAGTTCTCCATTCCACAGTCCGTCAAAGCGCAAAGCCCTCCATCAGAAAGGCAAGGAGACGAAAGATGACACGAAAACCGATGCTGGAAGTGAAGACAGGTCCGACGATGAAGAAGAAGTGGAGTTCTTGCTGGACGAAGGGCAGCCTGAAGCGGAGACAGAGTTCCCGTTGGACGATGGGATCGGTGTCGGTGATTTGAGTCTCCCCTCTGTCGTGGAACCGCATGCCCGAGCAAGCGGCATCAAGGGTTTCGATTCCGATCCGGCAGTGATTGAACAGCGCCGTCGAGAGGAAGAGCGTCGCTACTTTGCTGGGAAATCTGCGCTTCTTCTGTCACATCGACCTGCCAACACACGACGAGAACCCGTTCTGGGGTCTCCCAGGAGCAGCAGTCGAGATCAAGAGCAGCATCGAGCTCCTTATCTACGAGGTCGAGACTGGTGGATTACCCAGTATGAAGGAGAAGAGCTCGAAAACTACTTTACAACTCCAGCGCTGGAGAACTATCAGCTACGGAGACCTGTGCTCTCCCGTCCATCACTACTAAGCTTTGAGCGAGTGCGGGTGCAGCTTCGTGCTGGAGTCTTCAAAGGACGAATTACAGTCACCGAACGGCGCAGCAAGAAGGAATCTCGTTCCCAGGACGAGGAAAGAGCCAAGCAGGAGTACCTGGAGCTTCGACGACTCCAAGATGGCCCTCAGCCTGTTATTGTCCGCGTGTACGTCTTGCGAGGCAAGAATCTGCAAGCGAAGAACTCGAACGGATACTCGGACCCATTCCTGCGCCTGAAGCTTGGGAGCAACCGCATCAACGACCGCTCCAACGCCTGCACGAATACACTGCAGCCAGAATTCTTCCGCACTTTTGAGCTGCAGACGACGTTGCCCGGAGCCTCGCAGCTCGATATCGGCGTTTGGGATCGTGGTCTTGTCTCGGACCAACTCATCGGAACTACGACGATCGACCTGGAAGAGCGGTGGTTCCATCGCGAGTGGCAGGACATTGGACAAGACCCGAAATCTGGGAAGAAAGGCGCCAAGCTCAAGCCGATTGAGTATCGCCACTTGTACGTGCCTCAAAGTCGCACCACTTCGCAGGGATTCTTGCAGCTTTGGGTGGATATCCTAACAACGCAGGAGGCCGTGCGAATTGAGCCTGTGGATATCTCCCCTCCGGCACCGAAGATGTTCGAGGTTCGTGTGGTGGTGTGGCGCGCGGAGAACGTCCAAGACCAAGACCAGAGCGAGATTAACGACTATTTCGTGAAAGCCTGGATGGAAAGTAGTGCGGACTCTGGAAGTAGTCGAGCGGAAAGTACCGATACGCATTGGCGCTGTTCCAATGGAAAACCTTGCTGGAACTGGCGGTTGGTTATGAAGACCGAGTTCCCTCCACGATGTCCTGAACTGGCAAGGCTTCACATCCAGCTTTGGGATAAGGACGTTCTCAAGTGGAACGACGTGCTGGGTGAAGCTCAGCTTGATTTGTACAAGTGGCTTCGTCGTGCCTACGAGACGAATCGCTCCGTGGCACCTTTCCTCGAGCTCAAGCGTCTAGCTCATCAGTCCATTCTTCCTAACGGTGAGTCTCTTGAGTCACGAAACGAACCTCACGAAGACTCGGACGAGAATACCAATGATAGTTTCGACAGCAGTGACGATGAAGCTAGCGAAGATGAGAGCACTACCGCAGTCAAGTTGTTACCTCGTGAAGACAACGCGTTGTTGGGTCAAAGTCCCAAGAAAAACAGTTCTCGCAAGAAGCGGAAACGAATCGGCGCGCTGAAGAAGCGGCAAGGACCGTCGCCTGCGGAGCGTAAGCTTGCGAAAGCTCAGAAGGACGAGGCCGACGCAAAAGCTGCAATCAATAGTCTGCTTGATTTCATGGGACTGGGTAAACTGGCGGACGATGCCGAGTGGATTCCGATCTACTTTACAGATCGAGAAGCGGCAGTGTCCATGGAAATGGGAAGAATCGGGATATCGGTGCAAATTGTACCGGAGGAGGAGGCCATCGCGTCTCCCGTTGGGAAGGGTCAGAACGCGCCCAACCTGAATCCTTACTTGCCTCCTCCAGTCGGACGAATGAGGTTCACAGCCAACCCAATGACGATGCTGAAGGTGGCGGTCGGACCGAAAATGTGCATTCGTCTGTCCATCATGTGCTGCTGCGTTGGCTGCATCCTGTTCATCTCGGTGTTTGGGGCGACACTCATGAGCACGCTAACCTTTATGCAAGCTGTAGAAGCAAGGCATTCCACCATGCGAAGACCATAGACAGCACCTGTAGCAAGCCAGGTGCGATCTAACAGTTAACTATTGACGTTTTCGCTTGGTGTTGCATCGAAGAAATCATGCGCTAGGCAGTCGATCGAAATTGGTGTGCATCTCGCACAAGTCGTCAATTTATCAGCGAACCGCAAGTGTGAAAGCAGTCCTCGTCCACGATGTTGCACGCGTTGATGACCGTGAAGTCGGCCTGGAAGTTCTAGGCCACGCTCGCGAACTCGGGCCGGATGAACATGTTGGTCACGAAGTGGTGCTGCCACGCCAGCTCCGTCACGATGCGCACGGTTAGGCCCGTCGTGTATGCCTTAGACAACTTTACTGGCGTTCGTTCGCGTTGAACAGCTTGGTATACTCGTTCAGCGCCTCGCTCGTCTTTGGAAAGTTAGCCGTCGCTGTGTTGAAGAAAGCTGCCTCGGTTGTCTTCCTCAAATCGTGAAAACTCTGCAACTACTGGTCGAAGGCTTTGTCGAGAAATCTTTGGGCTCAAGTCAATCCGCTTCTCAGTTACAACCTGTTTGCCACAAGGTTACCTCCCTAACGCGCCCCAAGTTTCACCAAGCAGCATTACGTTGCTATTCGGATACTTTAGTCAATCTTCATGCACTTCAGTATCAACGACTGCTGGATCACTGGTCTTGCTCAAGAAACCGGAGCGGCTACAGCAGCTACTCAATCGTTACTGGTTGGCGGTGAACCCAATTTCACACACGCGTATCCTCCGAGGCCAACACCGGGCCGCCCCACAATTGACTTGACCATTGACACCGGATTCACAAGAATAATCTGCACGTTAATAACGTCGCCTTAATGTGGTGAAGAATGACAGCGTCCAGGTCATATCGAGTGCACGCACAGGCGAAGACTTCATCGTTAGAAATAAGGGCACCACGTCTATAGAAACAGCAGGCGGTTCGTTGGAAACCTTCAGATAACGATTCATTTTTCGTGCAAGCGGAAGTATTCTGCATGGATACTCCTATTTCCGGAAGCATTAGAACAGAAGACGACCACAGTATCGCAGCCCGGACGAGGACTCCAGGACGACTTTAGGACTCGATCGATTCGAAGAATCACTTTCATTTTCACTCAGTTCGCGGAAAGCAATCCAGCCTCACCACGCCCATCGACTTGACCACAGCAAATTCAACTGTTTTGCCCCACTGTGCTGTTGCGTGATGGAAACGCCAGCCGGGCACTTCGAAGTCCAGGCAGCACAGTGCCAGCCAAGCTGACTACTAAAGGCCAGGGCAAGAAGCACATTCTGGCTTGGCTGGAAGACCACTACCCCAGACCCGGACTGGGGAAGTGATCAATAAACGACTCGGTGCTCTGGCTCGGTAATGTCGTACCAAGCTAGGCGCATACGTAACACAGTAGAGTCATTGGTTGAGGTTGGTACAGTATTTGCTTTCATAGAGACTAGTCTACATCTTCGCCTTGTGTTTCAGTTTGGGACTCGCGATCGTCCTGCTTGTCACTGATAGTGGATGCCCTCTCCAATGATGCCGAGCATGCCCTTCTTGTACTGCTTCATTTTCTTGTCCCACATGCTTCGCGTGAGCGGGACGCTGTGGCCCGACACGCGGCTGGTCACGCTGTTCTTCTTACGGAGTTCGATGGGGATTTCCACGGGCATCTGAGCCAATACGTGGCGCATGCGACTCACGCTGAAGCGCATGAGCGGCTGCCGGTGGGTCTGCAAGATAAGCATCTTGAGTTGCTGGGCTTCGCGTGGCAGTGGTGTAGCGTCCAACTGATCCTCTAGCGAGCTCTTGCTGGTGCTAGAGCGCGGCTTGAAGAGCAAACTCGACTTCTTGCGAGGAGGTAGCAGACCCATCGTCGGTCAGGCTGGAAAACGCGATGCTGTGGTGATAAGACGCCTGCGCTGAGCGTGGCCAATTCGATAGTGATGACAGTAATACTGCTTGATGGTCGCTGCTGCCATCAACCACAAGAAACCACTGGAAAAGGTTTGTGCGACGCCGGGGAACAGCCGTCTAATCCGGCCGATGTGATGTCAAACAAGGCCCACCGGACATCCAATCCGCGCGATTGCTTGTGCTGACTAATAGACTTCCTAACATGGAGATTGGTTGAGCTCGTGCCGGTGCCCACGCCCATCACCTCTCTAACGCATTCACTTCTGAGCACTTCACAAACTCCATAAGTCGGGGATACAGAGTGAAGGTGACCGAGAGTCAATGGACCAACACTCACGCCGCCACAATTGGCAGAGCAAGCAACTCCTTTGAATCTGAAGAATCGGGATCCGCCATGAGGACGTCTTGCTCTAAGAGCAGTGACTGTTGTCTAACGGCTAAATACTGCACGACAGTCGCATCGTGTTCAAGCTTAGGCCACCTGGCGCACTGGTCTGTATCTGAAGAGAGATAGAACTGTGGGCGGGATGGCTGGAGATTTCTCGGCGTCTTGAGCGGCGAGGGGACTTTGAGCTGGAACATATGCGGCGAGGTGATATCACCGGTAGGTGACGTACTCGTCGATCATGTCCAGGTGTCTGGTCTTCCTCTTGCAGTTCTCCCACATGTTCAACGTGAGCGGCACAGTCTTGCCGGACACGAGAGTTCTCATGGCTCGCCGGTCGTTGAGGGCGTCCGGGATGAGTACGGGCGGGATGGCCAGGTGGCGCATGTGGCTCAGGCTGAAGCGAGTCAACTTGGCTGGGTGGGTGTCTAGGATTTTCTGTTTGAGTACGCGCACGTCGTCCGGTAGCTCGACCGGCACGGGGTGCGATTTGCGGCGGAAGCTCGACCGCTTCGTGAGCCCCCGCGGGGACTTGGTCGAGTGAGACTGCTGGATCCGCAGCGAAAGGACTTCAGGCTGCACTCCCATGGCTGCTGTGATTTCGCAGTTGCGAGTTTGCTCGGTTTGTTGCTTGGTTGGTAAGTTGCGGAATGCCGAGCTGGCGGAGCTCGGCGCAAAACATGAAACGAGGCAGGAAGCGACCCCCAACGAAGGCACACGTTCCCCGTACCGCTTGCTCTGACTGGCTGGCCCAGCGTCGCGGGATCCACGCGTTCTTCCTACGCCAGCGCGCAAAACTCAGGCGTGGAAGCTGCCGCACTGATTGGATGCCGCTCGCCTTTCCATGCAGTTCTGCTTGGTGCTCGCCGACGGCAATCCCTCGTTTGGGCAAGCACAGGTGCTTGTCAGGCACGGCCCAGGGCTCAGGTGCAAGTCGCCAAAAACAAGCCTCACTCGGTCGTCTGGCTGCTGCGATGGCCGTCGGCGTTGGAGCTGCATCCAAAATATTCGGTCGACAGGAATCTCATTGTACGTCATCCATGCGAGTGCTGCTTGGTGCGACGTTCGAAGTGCCCAAGTTCGCCTTGCCCCAAGTTCGCCTTGCAGCACAGCATTCGGTGCGGGGTCGTTCGTCTACGCACCACTTTCGACTCGTCGCATTTTCGACTGTCACATGTGGTTGGTTGGCTTCCTATCGGCCGGCGATGATGCCACCGCATCAGCGCTGCAGATTTGAACGCAGCCTCGCGCCGAATCACGTGGAGCCGAAGCTTTGCGTCGTCGAGCTGGGGCGCGAGAACGCGCTTTGGCGATGCGTTTCTGAAGATTTGACGCGTTCTGACGTCGATATACCCGCACACGTCCGTGCTTCAGACTGGTCAAAGCAGGTTGCAGTGACAACACAGCACCGACAACGGTTCGCCAGGCATGGCACGCCAGCTCCAAGGCCGTGTGCCCACTGAATCAACCAGATTCAAGGTGGAGAGACCCGCCCCAAGGGGGGGGGGGGGGTCTATCCGGTTCTTCAACCAGCTAGGACGTTAGTCAGTCTATACTACATGCACTGTACTGCCAGTGATGACTCAGTACTGTAGACCTCTTTCGGTCGGAGCCCAGTTCCCCGGAGGACTACCCTATGGTGTGGCCTTCTCGGATCCTGCCTGACACGACCTATTTGAAGCAGTGTCTTTGAACCGGAGCTTTTCCTCGTGAATCTCCTGATCCGATGCAGATCTCCTGCGTCTTCCGTGAGAGGCAAGTGCTGGAAGCTTATCCCAAACAACTTCAACACCCTCACCGCGTTCCTGCCCGAAGATATGTCTATATCCCTGTCATCAGGTTCTTCACTTCGAGGCGATTGGTAACCCTTCGACTAAGGCGATGCTTTCACTGCACTACTGAATGTATTCTGCCTTGCTTAGTGGTCTCGACAGCTGAAAAGGGACTGATGGCCACAGCAGTGTAGCGTGCTTTCGCATCCTGGGTTGGTTGCTTTTGCGTTTTTGAGTAGTCCCGAATCAACCGTTGCACGTTGGCCTTCTGGTAGCACAGTGCATGCTGTAGTTCTGGGGCTCCTTGTACCACTCCCCCAGTTTGGTGCCAGTGAAGACAGTTCCAAGGGGCAAGACGACGGAGTGAGTGAGCGGATGATTTATAGCCACCAACAGCTCTTTCTCCGCCTTGGTTTGCTCGGCACTTTCATTCTAGAGACCATAGCATCCTATCTGCCGACGCTGGTGCTGACATCGTACCCAGCAGTTCTATCCACACCAAAAAAATTGCTCGTCATTCCATTCCAGAGGTTTTGTGTTCCACATCAATTTCACAGACTCCTCTCATTCGTCATCGTTCGGCCCTCTCGCTAGCGATGGCGTCGACGCCTCCCCCTGTCGAGAAGGTCAAGCGCCAGCGCACGTCCTTCACGAACGCCCAGCGGCTGCAGATCGTCCACCATCGCGAGCAGAACCCGAGTCTGACGCAGGAAAAACTGGCTGAATGGGCTCAGGAGACACTGGAGTTGCCGCGCAAGCCTTCGCAGGCCATGATCTCCAAACTCCTCAAAAGGAAAGTCGACCTGGAGACTATGACTAATGAGGAGTTGAACTGCAAGTCCAAGCGCAGCGTGCGCTTCCCGCAATTGGACACGGCGCTGGCCCGCTGGGTCGCCTACAGCGAAGAATCGGGCGTGCCAGTCACGGGGGAGCTCCTCCGGTCCAAAGCCGTGAGGTTCGCGGAAATCCTGGAAATTCAGGAACCCCTCACATTCTCGAACGGGTGGCTCTACCGGTTCAATGAACGCCATGGTTTCGGGGGTGTTAAAGGTCATAAGGAGAGCAAACCGACCGTGGAGACGGTGATCGGCGACTTGAAACGCCGGCTACAGAACTTTGAGTCCCGGAACATCTTCACTATGGACGAAACGGGGTTACTATTCACCTTATTCCCGGATCGAACGGGGAAGAGGACGACGACCAAGAGGTTGACGGTGGTGCTGGCCTGTAATGCTGACGGATCGGAACAGCTGCCCCCGTTGTTTATTGGGAAAGCGGAGAAGCCGAGGGGTTTTACGAATTCCACGGCGGCCGAGCTGAACTACATGTGCACGCCAAACACGTACATTACGCGCGAGATTTTCATCAAGTGGCTCATGCAGCTGGACAGGAAGTTCCAGGAACAACAGCGACATGGTGTGCTGCTGATCGACAGCGCCGCGGTGCATGCTGGATTCAATACCGAGGAGTTGAGGAATGTTGAAGTGGTGTTGCTGCCCCATGGAACGCCAAACAACGTGCAGCCACTTGCAGCGGGTATCACTGCGGCGTTCAAGATGCGCTATCGACAACGACAGATCCAACACGCGCTGGACCAGCTCGATGCGGACGCGGACTTGAGCACGGCCGCCAAGTTTGACAGCGTCGGGGTGAGGCAGGCGATGTTGTGGTGCATCGAGTGCTGGAACGCTGTTCCGTCCTCTCTGATCATGAGCTGCTGGCAGAACACGGGCCTGATCTATGCCGACAGCGCGAGCCTGGCACAGGAATACGGCGGTGAAGAAAACGCCATCTCGGACGAGTTGGGGGCGATGCTGACCTGGCTGAATGCTTCAAGCCCGATGTCGGTGGACGAGCTCCTCGATCTGCCTGAAGAGCGCACGATCATGGCTGAGCCCACGGATGAAGACTTCTGCGCCCCTGTCGAGTCCGTCAAGTTCTTTGTCCAGCAGGCGAAACCCAAGCTAGACGACACGGACGGTGGCTTGAGCGTGGAAGAGCTCAAGGAACGACTCAAGTGGATTGCCAAGCTTCTCATCTATGCGGATGAAAAGGGCGTTCCGGCCGAGTCGGTGAGCGGAATGCGCGTTCTGCAGCGAGATTTCCGGGACCAGCTGAACAAGAAGCAGACCGACACTAGCTGAGTACAGTACATCGTCATCAAGAAGTGCCTCATTGTGGAGAAGATCTGGGCGCGTGCAGGTTGGTTGGTTCAGACAGACTGCACGTGCACGTAGCAGTTTGCTGTATGTACTAAACGTGCATTAGTGTTGTGCATGTATTTTTATGAAGGTTTGCGTTGTATTCCTCACGCTCCACTTGCTCGGATTCTGAACTTCACCAGAAGCAGCTTTGTCAAATTGAGTGAGTGGTTGAAGTTGGGCTGTCAAACGGATCCGTGGGTGAGATTTGCTGGCCAGCCTCCCTTGAGTACGTCACTCCTCAAATCGATCTCCGAAGCGCAAGGTATCCTCCTCTCCGACAAGCATGAACGACCACAAGTACGTGGATGCATTCGACCACGACGTCGTCAAGCGCAGAGCCGATTTCCTGCGCAAAGTTGCTGATGTGTACGAACATGTCTCGCTGTTACGAGGAGTCCCTGCGTGAAGATCTCACCTTGTTGTCATTCCAGGCGGATTTTGCTGCAGGAGCTGGGGCATGACGCCGTCGTTCTGAGTCTTTCAGCCAACTTTGCTTGGCTCACAAGTGGAGCTCGCAGCTACGTCTTCATGGCCACGGAAGGTGGCGCAGGGTCCATCTACGTGGATGCCACCCGTGTGGCAGTCATCACGAACGAGATCGAGGGGCACAAGCTCGTGAACGAAGAGATGCGAGGGCTGGAAGAGGAGCTCACGCTGGTGCAAGACCCGTGGTACGCTCAACGCAGTCATAGCGACGTGGCGAAGGAGCTGGCCAAGAGCGACAAAGTGGCTGTGGACGCTGCCGATGCGACGTTGGCCGCCCGTCTTGCGGAACTGCGCTCGACCTTGACTGAGTACGAGATGGACATCTTCCGCTCTCTTGGCAAAGACTGCGGCGAGATCATCGGAGAAGTGGCTCGTGCTGTTCGCCCCACCATGACGGAGTGGGAGATCGCTAGTCAGTTGTCGGCCAAGATGTGGGCGCGTGGCATCCTGCCCGTCGTGATGCTGGTAGCTGCGGATGAGCGCGTCGACAGCATTCGCCACCCGCTGCCGACCAAGAAGCGCGTGAAGAACAAGGCGATGCTCGTGATCTGCGGACAGCGTGCGGGCTTGATCGTCTCCACAACTCGCTTGGTCTACATCACCACGACGCCAAACGCAACGATTCCCGCCGATCTACTGCGCCGTCACGAGGCTGCAACGTACGTGGATGCGGTGCTCATGGCCAACACTCGGACGGCTGGTGTCAAGGCTGGAGAAATGCTCAAACTTGCGCAAGACGCCTACGCTCACAAGGGCTTCGACGGCGAGTGGAAGTTCCACCACCAGGGCGGTTGCGCCGCTTACAAGAGCCGGGAATGGGTAGCGAACCCCACCATCAACCGCGTGACGGGCTGGAACCAGGCGTACGCGTGGAACCCATCGGTCGCAGGAACCAAGTCCGAGGACACGGTGCTCTGCTACGAAAACGCGCAGGGCACTCCAGTCGTGGAAGTCATCAGCTCGTCCCCAGACTGGCCGGTCATTGAGCACACCATCGGAGACTTGACCATTGCGCGTCCGAAAATCTTGCACCTGCAGTACTGAGCTCAAATTTTCTTCCCATCTCAAGGAAACTAAACGCGCACCACCAACTCCAACGGTGCCATGAAGTACCTTTTAAATACGACTGCATTCCTTGTCCTCCTTACACCGTTTGAACTTCTCCTGTGGCCTCCGGTGGCTTCCAGAAGAGAGAGAAAATGTTGCTGATGATAACATCAGCTACATCCATGTCTTCTTCTTCAACAGGCCCAGAAGCTGCTGGTGCTTGGGACTGCGGTTGATCCGGAGAGGGCCCAACGGGAACTCGCAGCTGGTCCAAGTCGACAATCGTTCCTTCGTCAATCACCACCTCTTCGTCTAAGTGAATGTCGGAGGAGCCGTTCTCGCTCAACAAGGAAACGCTTCCGCCACTTGATGGTACAGCTACTACGGCAGGAGACATCGGACGCCGTGGGCGGTTCGAGTCACGCTTGAAAGTAAGTGTCAGCGGTCGCAAGCCACCTTGCAGTAGAAGCATCACATGTCGAAATGGAGCCGAGTCCACAGCGTTCTTGTTCACCGCCACCAACTCGTCGTACGGCTCCAGAACATCCTTCTTGGCAGCAGCCATGTCAGGCAGCAAGCTCCTTACAGTCGCTCCAGCGTCGGGCACATTGGCCTGGAAATGAATCCCGATGGGGCCACGCTCCTCGAAAACAACATCGAAGTACTTGACGTCCTCCTCCTCTTCCCGTTGCAGACTCTCGGTGATCACTGCAGTAGAGTTCGATCTAGATGGACGCGACTCGGACGTTGTTGCGCTGGAGTTACGGACAAGTGGCTTCTGCTGGCTTGAAATGATTTCCGCTGAGGAGCATGCAGGCGCCGTACCAAGTAGACGAGGGTCTGTCCAGGTCGTGGTGGTCGTGTACTTGTTGAAGAAGAAAACTGCGCCCGACGCCGTAACGCGCATCTCCCAGCCAGCAGGTAGCGGCGTCGAAAAGTCATCGATCGTATGCTTGCGCCCGTCATCCGGCGGGACGTGGATGTCCTCAAAGATGTTGCTGTCGTGTGAAATGTGTGGAGTTGAGAAGGAGCGGCGCATGACGTTGTCAGGGGCCGCGTAGTCGCGCGCCATCGCGCTTACTCCTCGAGGACGATGCGTGCTACTGGAGCTCATCATTTCATTCGACGTTGGAATGGATTCCTTGCTTGCATCTGCTGAAGTGGCAGCTGAAGCTGCCGCAGAGCGCTGCTGGATGACAATTGGTACTCGGGGATCTTCCAGCTCGTTGTCGCCATTGTCACCCGTCCGGCGATAGCAAGCAACACCTTCCGCTGTCTTGATCCGCTCGTAGTCCATCGGAAGATCGACATCACTGCAGAGAGCGTCGATTTCGCGCACCTTCACATCCAGAGCTCGCTCGAACTGCGCCTGTCTGTCTCTTGCCGTCTCTTTTTGCCGCTCCAATTGATCCTTCAGCTTCGCCACGGCAGCTTGACTGGCTTGCAGATGCTCCTCCTTATCCTGCAATTGCTGTCGGAGTAACTTCTCCACTTCAGCAGTCCGGTCACTCCCATTGGCACCAACAGTCTCCTTCTTGTACGTAAGTTTCTCCTCTTTCACTTGCTCCACAAGAGCCTGCGAAGCCTCCAGTTCCAGCTTCAACTGGTTGCTCACGAACTGCACCGCGTCGTCCGTCATCTTCCCCGTTAAAAACACTCGTGAGCCCAACACCTCCGCCAGCTTGGCAATGGCAACTTCGGCCTCCCGTTTCTGCTGCAAGAGCTGCGTCACCGCCCCACTCAGCTTGTCCACCGAAGTCTGCGGCCCCCTCACTTTCTCGTCGGCGGCCACCAGCTCGCCCCAAATCTCGGCCAATTGTTCGTCCACGGCGTCCATCATGCGTCCGTTCGTCTTGAGTAGCTGCATGAAGTCCGTCCAGCTCTTCTCACTTTTATTCCCCGAGAGAGGTTCATTCATCTTTAACTCGGACGCCGGCATCGGTCCGATACTGAAGGTGCTGAGCATACTGCTCGGCGGCGGCGAGCTCGGAGGCGGCGGCGGGGGCGATAACTCCTCCAGTTTCGTGTCGATGGACGGCGCGTCGGCCGTCGTAAGGTGCGCCACGGCACACTTGGTCGGCGAGAAATACTCCAAATTAGAATGCGACTCGACCATCGGCTGGAAAATGTTCACCGATGAGTTCGAACTGCCCGGCGCGTCGACGGCCGACACCCCTCTTGAAGAATATTGGCTCTGCAGCCACTGCTTCTTTTGACTTTGGTATGCTTGCAGTAGAACCCTTCCCCTGGCAATCAACTGCCGCTCCGATAGCATGTCGGCGTCGGCTTCCGATCCGCCGGCATCGTTTTCCGACACGTCGGCGGCGTCGGCGTCACTGCCGGCGCTCTGGATGGCCGAGAAGACGATGGGCTGCAGCGATACCGACGTCAGCGATGCTGGGGAAGAGACGGCAAGCGGGGATACCGACGGGGGGACGCTTGAGCTCGAGTAGCGGGCCCCAGCCTGCGGAGCGGACGCCACGAAGCGCTCCATTATCTCCAACGTTGGCGTTCCGAATATTAATAAGCTGGCATACAAAATTCAAGTCAAAACAATCCCTCCGCAATCCACACCAACATATACACCAAAATTTGAGCTCGTTTCGTCTGCAAATCCTTTTCCTGGCAGCGTGAACAAGCGTCGGCGTCTCGATGTTCCAGAGATCTCTTCTCCGTTGCCGTCTCTTGATAGCAAGAACAATCCGAGTCTGCAGGCGTTAACCTGCGTGAAGGTGGTGTGTCGTCGCGGCCCAGAAGTACTGCGCTTGCCGCATGTGGTGGCGGGGCTTCACGCTTTTCTTGACTGCTCAGCAGGATGGACGCTTTCTCGGGCGTGTAGCAAGAATTTGCTGCATTTAGCCCACCGCTTAATGGATAAGGACAGCTTGGAGCCATTGGATTCGACCAAGAAGCATCCAGGCTATCGACAATGGCAGTTCTCGACAGGAATCATCTCCGCAATCACCGAGGGAAACTTTCAGCTTGTTGAGTTGCTGTCGACGTACTTCACGGGTTGCTACGTCCCGGCGAATGCGTTTCTGAAAGCTGCTATATTCGACCAGACGGAGATCTTGCAATGGATGGTATCAAACCGTAGCGACGCTCGGTGCAACACCGACGCAGTTGGCGCAGTCATTGAAGGGGACCATTTCGAGTTGGCAAAATGGCTTCTTGGGAAAATATCATCGCCATCCGTGGATACGTTGGAGTTCTGGACAACTTTTGCAGCAAGGAACGGAAATCTCGACATGTTGCAGTGGATCTGTAGCCTATCCGAAAAGTTCATCCCGTTGAGGGCTGTGCATAGCGCAGTAGATAATGGACACTTGGAAGTGGTGAAGTGGATCATGAAGCGGAAGGGCACTGCTGCACTCCGGTACCATATCTTCATTGACGAAGCAGTGAAAAGGGGACATCTTGACGTCCTTGAGTGGTTGCTGACCAATCACCACTCGGACTGCCGAATCAGGAGAGCAGGCGACGATGCCGCGCAAAATGGCCGCTTGGATGTCTTGCAGCTGCTTCATAAGCACAACGTCGAAGACTTTGCTATCACAGCAATGGACAGTGCAGCTGAAGGTGGCCAACTCGACGTGATCAAGTGGTTGCACAGTCACCAGGTCAAGCCTTTCTACGCCATCAACTGCGCCGCAAGGAATGGCCACCTAGAGATTGTGAAATGGCTGCACGAGAAAACATCAGCAGTGTGCACTACTTTCGCGATGGATGCTGCCGCTGAGCACAATCACGTGGAAGTTGTCCAGTGGCTTCATGAGAATCGCTCCGAAGGCTGCACAGCGTCGGCTATGAACATGGCAGCAGCAAACGGACATCTGAACGTTGTGCAGTGGCTTCACGCTAACAGGAAAGAAGGCTGCACGATCGATGCCATGGAATCCGCCGCGGGGTCGGGGCATCTAGAAGTTCTGGAATGGCTTCATGAGAATCGACTCGAAGGCTGCACGAGTGTCGCGATGGACTGTGCCGCGAGAAATGGCCACTTACGTGTGATAGAATGGCTTCACAACAACCGATCAGAAGGCTGCACTACAGATGCGATGGATGAAGCGGCCAAAAGCGACCACCTTGCTATTGTGCAGTGGCTGCATGTGAACCGGAGTGAAGGATGCACCATGGAGGCAATGGATTTAGCTGCTCGGAACAACCACTTGGACGTGGTGAAGTGGCTTCATGCCAATAGAGCAGAGGGGTGCAGCACCGATGCAATGGACGGCGCTGCGGCTCAAGGCCACATGGAGATGATACGTTGGCTGCACAGCAATCGGAGTGAAGGCTGTACCCGAAACGCGCTTGAGGCGGCCGTACGCAAAGGTTACTTCGACATTGCGCTATTCCTTCATCAAAACTACTCAAGCTGCTACTACCTCGCTGAGGTTTTGCGAGATTACAAAATGCAGCTCTGGGGGTTTGCGGAGTGGATGTACACGCACCATCGCGACATATTCGAGCCGACAATGGTGGAATCCCTGTTTAGGCTGGAATCATTTGATGAAAGCAACTTGGGCTAGTTAACAACAAGAAAAATAATATATGTCCCTCCTTTCAAATTCTAATGATGTTGGGTGTGGTAGTAGTGACAGACATTTGTACCGCATGCTCTTACGTTGCGTCTCGCTTTCTGTCAGCAAATCGAACAAGGGCGGGGAGCAGCAAAAGATGGAGGACACTCGGAAGCTTAAGATGCGCACGAGTCTGCATTTTCCCGAAAATTGAAATATCTACTGGGGACCATATATCCGCGAACTCTTTTTCCTGTGCGCAGCATATTGTTACCCAAGTGTGCGAGCTGAACGCGACGTTCTTGCTTGAGTTGTCATCGTGCGAGGTGTCCTGACAGCATGAACAACACCCAAAGCTCAGTGATGGGGGAATCTGTCATCTAGGACAGCAATCACCTCACTGTGTTTTTTCTTTTCTGTTCGAGCATGTGATTTTAATCAACTTCAACGCGTGGGTCGTTTTCGATACACGTCTTGGTTGCCTGCTTGCTCGTGAAGCCAGCAGAATGCGAGCGGTAGTCAAGCGGTTGCGAAGATTATTTTTATTTTTCATATACCAATTTCACCATGCAAATTCCTGTTAGGTTCTGAACAAACTACTGGGCTATCTTTCGGGCTAGCATCGAACGAACTAATCATCACAGAAGATAAAAAAGCAGAAAATTCCTAGCGGTCCGAAGAGTACACAACAGCAGAAGAGCCCAAGGCACTGCTCCATGCACTCATCGTCCTTGGACGCTGGTGTCGAAGGGTGGCTCACATACGCGGCACACGGCGACGGGTATGGTGGGAGTTCATCGACGTCAATGTACACGTGGTGGTTGCGCTCCATCTCTGCAATCTGGTCCAGTAACTCTAGGTTATCTCGACGCACTGCCTCGAGCTCTTTACGGATCTTGACCGTTTGCTGCTGGAAGCTCTGCACTTCAATGGACTTGACTTTCGTCTGCATGATGCAGTTGACTGGCGCCACGTGCTCGATGAAGTTAGTAACTTGTTTTGGCAGTTCCACCACTTGGTTGGTTTCCTCAACGAGCTCCTCAAACGTGGGGATCAGGCAGATATTCGTCGTCGAGTATCGGCCGCTGTTAATGAGCGCTGCCACGGCGTCGAACTTGGGCCCGTGTTTCGTCAACGTCTCGTACGTTTTCTTACTGATGTTGTTGATGATGACCGAGAACGCGACATCTGGGAGGTCGATGGAGTCGAGCACGCTTTCGATTGTGGACAAATCTTCTGAGACGACACGACCACTTTGCAGGCGCACCATGAAGAAGAGCTTGTACGAGCCGGACTGCTTGAGCGCCGTCGTGATGGCTCCGGCTGCCTGTTCAATGATGCTCTTGTCTGCGAGCCCAGGTGTATCCATGTAGACGATGCCATTGCTCTCGAAGCGCTGAAAAGCGCGCGTAAGCCCGTCGCCCCAACTCACCCCCGACTGGAACACTTGATTGCCAATGAGGCAGTTGATGAGCGTGCTCTTTCCCGTGCCGGGGTTGCCCAGGAAGAGTCGATTTTCGCGGAGATGAATTGCCATGACCCGAAGAAAAGGGGTGTCGTTAGTGGGGACGTCACTTCGGAAGCAGAGAGCAAAAGGAAATGTGGCGACGCGCTGTCAAAGCTGACCACGAGCTACGTCGAAGGGTATTCACTCCACAATGGTGAAGAGGTTAATGTCCGCAGCAGAGGGTGGGGAGTAGGTTCTCTGCGACGCGGTGCTACGCTCGACTCAACCGATTAAAATCGTGATCATGTCGACTTCAACACGTAACGGAGAGCACGCGAATGGGTTCAGTTTTTTTCTGTTCGAACCCAAGCGCTTCCCCTGGACGTCCAGGGGGTCAGACGATCGCCACAACACAAGTTTGGCTGCACCGGTTCATCGTCACCATTCTGAATTCATTCCGCGTTCGGACTCGCACTGCCCATTCAATTCAACGCGCTGCAACTACCAAGCGAAATGAACGAGAACGTTCTCTTCCTGGGGAACCCCGGTACTGGCAAGAGCACTCTCATCAACTGTCTTATCGGTCAACTCGTGTTCGAGTCAGGGTTAAGCTATGGAGAAGGCTTAACCCAGGTCTTCCAGCGGTTCACGCACAATGGGACCGTGTTCATGGATACCCCGGGGCTCGCCGATCGCACGGTGAAGGAGAAAGCAGCCGCGGCCATTACGAAGGCACTCCGACAAGGTGGAACATTCAAGCTCTTCTTCATGGTGCGTCTGGAAAACGGTCGCGTAGTGAGCGATGACCTGGCGACCATCGAAACAGTCCTGGACTCGATCGATATGAAGGACGTACCGTTCTCCGTCGTCGTAAACAACGTGAAGAAGCGACAGTATACCGCGATGATGAACAAGGGAGCCGAGTTCTTCAAGGTGGTGGCACTCATTAACTCGTGCAAGTACACGACCCCGTTCCTTACGTTCATCCCGACGCTCCCCAGCCTCGACGAGATGGACAACAAAGTCGCTCGGCTTCCCTACGAAGTGGAGAAGTTCTTCCGCTGTGATGCACCTGCAGCTGCCATCCCTCCTCACTGTGTCAAAGCAATCAGACTTGTCAGCTACATGACGCTCGTCGATGACCTCCGCGACCAACTGGAACATCTCCGCAGTGACAATGATGCAATGCGTCAGAAGGTGGACGAGTTGGTGCAGAAACCCAAGTTCCTGGAAGTGTTGGTGAACGTTGTGGGGGTGACGCTCTCAGCGCTGGTGGAGTTTGCAGGGAACAATGTCCTGAACTTGGTGTTACTCCTGAATGGAGACGTCACCGGTGTGTTGGACGCTGCTCTCAACTTGCTGACACAGTAAATCGCAGCGTTGCCTCAAGAAAAACATTCATAAGAAAAATCATGGTCCTTGCTTGAATGCAGTATGCATAGCTTCTCTCTGGCATTGCCGTGTCTGACCCAGACAGTGCCGATACTTTGTGTCAAGTGCCCGCCAGGTTCGCAAGATGATTCAGAAGCCATCTCGACAGGAATTAATCAATTTCCAACAAGCATGGGTATACTGAGCGGTCGGTGCAACTGCGTGTCGATATACATGTAGCAAAGCCTCGCAAGATGAGCGCATGGGTTCAACGGCACCGGTTGGTTTTGTGTTCGGACTGCAGGTCTAAGTCTCAAACCAATCGAACTGGCGCCAGGACAGGCCATTCTTCATTTCGTCTTCAGTCTCAAGCAGCCGATCACAACTCACGCCAAGGCCATGTCGACGCTCAATTACCTGTTTCTCGGGAACCCTGGCACGGGCAAGAGCACGCTCATCAACTGCCTCATCGGCAAAGCTGTGTTTAGCGCGGGCGTGAACTACGGAGGAGGCTTGACCGAGTTCTTCCAGAAGTACACGCACGACGGAGTGGTCTACATGGACACCCCAGGGCTTGCCGACCGCAAGCTCAAGGAGCAGGCAGCAACGGCCATCACGCAGGCGCTGCGACAGTCTGGGAGATACAAACTCTTCTTCATGGTGCGGCTTGAAAACGGCCGTGTCGTGGCTGACGACCTCGCAACCATCGAGACCGTCATGAACTCGATTGATATCGAGAACGTGCCCTTCTCCGTGATCATCAACAACGTCAAGAAGCGCCAGTACGCGGTGATGATGGAGAAAGGGGTCGAGTTCGTCAAGGTGATGACCTTGGTCAACGCCATCAGCCACGTCACACCCCGCATCCTGTTCATTCCGACGATGCCAGATCTGGACGAAGAGGACGACGCCATCGCAAGCCTCCCGGGTGATGTCGAGGCGTTCATCAGGTACCAAGCCCCTAGCGTCACAATCAATCCGCAGACCGTGAGTGAGATCAAGCCGGACGAGTTCGCCAAGCTCCTGGAAGATCTCCGTGACCAGCTTGAACAGCTTCGCAACGACAACGCGGCCTTGCACCGCCGACTCGAGGAACTCCAGGGAAAGCCTGGCTTCTTTCGCAATGTGGGCAAGGACGTCGACGGCTTCATTGACTCCGTTGCCAACTTTTTCCGCAACCTCTAAAGAGATGTTACAGTCGAGAAAGAGAGTGCATCTTTCATTGATTCCAGGTAGTGCCTGCCCATTGTTCATGACCATCAACGTACCCCTTCCTTTCTTTAAAGTGCATTGCCTCGAAAGCGTTAAAGCCATCATTTATACCTGCTCACACGTTTTCATGAGGCCGCAGAGAGTCCCGCAGAGAATTTGGTTCGTAACACAACCAAACAGAGGCACTTAGGCATGATCCGGCCAGAGTTGGCACCGTAAAATATCCAGACGATGCGTGCAGCAACAGAAACTTGCACTGCAACGAGCCGTTTGGATACCGTTTTAGCCATCCGACGCGTCTTCATTTGCACCCATGCGTGTGTGAAGCCACCGCCTTCACTGCAACCAGATTCTGTTCTTCGCGTACGTTTGTCTCTCTCTAGGAACGCCATCTTCCACTCCTCAATGGAGCAACTCACTTTTCATTTCGCAGTCCGAGCTGCACGCCAGGCTTCTCTGGGCTCCAACAACGCCATTCGACCATGGCCACAAGCTCCAATCAACACGAAAACGACCACTACTCGCCGATAGCGATGCCGACAGCGGTGCCGGCGGTCCAAAACTACCTCTTCCTGGGGAACCCGGGAACGGGCAAGAGCACCCTCATCAACTGCCTCGTCGGCGGTGCGATCTTCGACTCCGGTGTGAGCTACGGTGAAGGAATGACCAAGCGCTTCC
This sequence comes from Phytophthora chlamydospora, assembly GCA_012295415.1. NCBI lineage: Eukaryota > Oomycota > Peronosporomycetes > Peronosporales > Peronosporaceae > Phytophthora > Phytophthora chlamydospora. The sequence continues at coordinate 24,886 of JAABLK010000274.1, forward strand.
AGAAACGAATCCACGAGACCGTGCAATACATGGACACCCCGGGGTTGGCCGACCGCCAGATCCAAGAGACGGCGGTGGCTGCCATCACCGAAGCCCTACGTCAGGACGGCACGTACAAGCTCTTCTTCATGGTGCGGCTGGAAAGCGGTCGAGTGGTGAGTGATGACCTCGCCACCATCGAGATCGTGCTCAACTCCATTGAGCTCAAGGATGTGCCTTTCACGGTCATCGTCAACAACGTCAAGAAGCGACAGTACACCAGCATGATGGAGAAAGGTCCGGACTTCATGAAGGTCGTCACGGTGATCAACTCCATCAAGCACACGACCCCGTACATCGTCTTCATCCCCGTCTTGTCGGAGCTTGACGAAGAAGATAACGCCGTGACGGAGCTTCCTGGGGACGTGGAGTCGTTCATCCGGTTTGCTGCTCCGACGGTGGACATCTCGCCACAGGCTGTGAAACCAATCAAGATCGAAGACTTCAAGAAGATCTCGGAAGCCCTCCGAGAGAAGCAGGAGCAAATGCTGCAAGATAAAGCCATCTTGGAACGTCGCGTGGCAGAGCTGATGAGCAAGTCCAGTGCGTTCCACGACATCTTCGGCAAGATGGGAGGCTTCTTCAGCTCCATTGCTGGGTATTTCATGCCACCAAATGACCCGCAGATGCGAGCAAGCAGTCAACATGGGCGTGCACATACCCGTGAGAGTAGACCACCCAACAGCCAGTATGCCATGGAGGATACGATGGCAACGCACTATCAGTACAGCACGTACCCTGCCAGGGCGCCGACGGATCTTGCATTCGCCCAGCCGCGACAAGATCGCGATGCCTACAAACCCAACCAAGCTGATCAGCGTGCAGACCACCGAGGCACGAACCAAGCCGCTCACATCCCAGAGACGTCGAAGGTCCAGCAAGAGAATCAACAACCAGGTGTGGCAAATCAAGGCATGGGATATGCTGGTTCAGCTGAAGCCGGTGCCTCTGTAGTTGCACAACAAATCCGCTACTTCGATGACCACGCGAAAGCAGGAGCACGAATCCATGAATGTGGACAACGGTCGAAAGAACTCCTACAAAGCAGCGGGATTCCTGCAAACAGTCAAGTACCAAGTGCGTTCGCGTCGAAAGTAACGATGTCGACTGAGACTCCGGAGACGAACTCACCAACTTTGAAGCCCGAGGGGGCCATCAATGAGCAGCCAAAAGATGCTACTGTCGGCAGGATGACGTCGCCTTAGGCTACAACGATTGTGCTCCTCTGCGGACGACATCCCTCTTTGACGTTGATAATTCTGAAGCTCCATCTTCTAGGCGATAGTTAACGCAAAACGGCAAGCGTAGAGGACACCTCAGATCTTGGTGAACACTTTAAAACAACATAAGCGCTGAGCATCACTGTGAAGGCATCTCTCAATCCGTAGCGAGTGGAAAGTTCTCCTCCAGCCAGTCACGGAGTTCATGGGCACCGTCACGCGAATCCGCCAAAACGCCGATACCGTCTTTCATCTCCCGGATCTCATCGTCGCTGAACGTAATGTGCTGTGCGTGAAGCAGCAACACAATCTCGATATGTCGTTTTTCACCAATTTCGCCATTGCCGAAGTGACCGACACCTCCTTACCCGAGTCGAGAAAATATTTAACGATCTCGTGCTGTCGGTGCGTAGCAATATCACCGCCATAATCTGCCGCCGCAGCCAGTGCTGTGCTCGAACAGCCCTTGAAGCGATTCTCACAACCATTTCACCATCGCCAAGTGCCCATACGCAAAAACAAAGTAGCTCTGCAACCTTCCGACCGATTCTCATGAAGCTATTGCACGACATCGAGTCAATGAGCCCTCGTTGCTGCATCCATCGCGAAGGCTGCGGGGCCGCGCATGACATCAAATCTGAGGGTCGATTCTGACACCGCCCAGTACCAACAAGCGCAGCTGTATTCATTGCTGCACTTGTGCAGCCTTCTGGCCGATTCGTGTGCAGCCACCTTACAACGTCCAAATGGCCGCAGTTCGCAGCACGATCCATTGCCGCCGCAGTACACCCTTCCCTGCGAGTTTTGTGCAGCCACTTTACAACGTCCAAATCGCCAGATGCGGCAGCAGAGTCCATCGCTAAAGTCATGCATCGCAGACAGTAAACCAAGTCGCCTGAAGATCGCCGGTGTGTCCTTCCCGCATTTCGCGAAGCAAAACATCAACATGATCAAGAAATTACAGCACAAGCAGGTGTCCATGCTTAGCGGCAATATCCATTGCGTGACAGACAGACCCCACCCAAGGGCGTATTTCGGACTGAGCACGGAAGAGGTCCATGCTGGTATTCTGTCCATACGGCTCGAAAAGCCACTGAACCAGCAAAAGCTTCCCGCTGCAAACATGGCCTCGGATTCAGGGGATCCGTTGAAAGCGTGAGCTCGCTCCATATGCGAAAGCAGGTATTCCACCACCGTTATACCTCGTAAAGCGAAGCCAAACACCAGCTCTGGCCTGCGCTGCGGTTGAGCCGCTGTCCACTGAAGAAACTCTAGATCACCGACCACCGCTGTGCGAATGAGCGCAAGATCACTAACGCCATCCATTTGGTCCAGCACAGGGGCAATTACGTCAAAGTCGTCGGTCATTTATGACAGTAGGAGGCGCACTTTCTGTTGGCAACTCGACCACAGTAAATCCAAGAGAAGTACTGGTTCACTGGAGCTCAACTTAATAGCGCGAGCCAGCGGCATATCCTCCACCAAGAAGTCGGAGATGATGGCACCAACTACGTCAACCAAATCTTGGAAATTGAACTGGTGTCGGAGGGCAAGGCGCACGGGTATTGACTGGAACTCGTTCACCTGGACCAAAACGATGGGTGTTGAGAACGTTAGCTTGAATTCGTAGCATGATAGGACTAAAGCAAGAGCCGTACTAGAGTAACCACAGCACAGCGGGTCGCGGTTCTGATCTTCCACGGCAGATTTTGGAATGACAAAGAGTTTTTGTCTTGCTCCTCACGCCAACTTCAATTAACGGTCACATCCGCACCTGGTCCAACTCCATCCATCGATTGACACACAAATCAAACGCCCACAGCACACCTGCACAGGTAAAACTTCACCGAGAATGTTTCCATCCGGTTTGAGCACCAGTGTCCATCTCTAACCTTTTACGTGCTGCGTACAAAAGGACACCACCTGAAAAAATGCTTCACACGTCGCTTTCGTGAAAGAGCCCCACTTGAAAGCTTGTTCGCGATACCCCACAAGCGAGCATCCGGCAAATACAAAAGAGGCATGTTACTGTGTGCTTGAGTCGATACGAGAGGAGCAATTCTCTGCTAGCCACACAAGAAGCTTGTGGCCAATGGGGTACGAAGCAATCAACTTGTCTAACCTGGTCTTGATTTCATGACCCTTATCGCTGGTGAAGTCCAGGTGCGTTGAATGAAGCTCACGCACGAGCTCAAACGCCAAGTATCTGTGCGAGCACCGATCGCAAAGACTCCCACAAAAGTCTTGTGCATAAGTTTTGCGTTTCTGTCGATCAATAATCTCCATTTCCACCATCGTTCCACTGGTAAGAAATCCCGAACGACTCGTTAGGACTCTGATCCTCAAATTCCACTCCATTTTTTCATACTCCATCTAGGTCTCATGTACAATCATTGAACCCCGGGTGAATGTCCACTCGTAGCAGAATCGAACCTGAAGGTTTTCATATTCGTGGCAGTCTAACGAGCGCAGTGCAATCGTCCTCTCGGTTGAAGAAAAAAAAAGCTTCGCCTCCCTGCTGCCATCGGAATGTCCACTTTCCGGGAGGGTTTGCCTAGGCAAAAGTCAACTGAAGCAGCCGCCACACACAACTGCGCAATGAGCACAACTTGCTTTGTTCCAGGCAGCAGCGAGCTCCATAGCGCTTCAGTCCAGCTATGGTATTCGACACAAATGGCCATCGCTAGCACCTTATACCCATGGCTGGTGTCGTCAATCGCTCATCCGCCAAGCATAGTTCAAGCTGGCAAAGGAGGCTCTCTTGCACCTCGCACCCGCCAAGGCCGGCGGTTCCTTTTCCAACGTGATCAGCGCGTTGATGCAAGTTACCGGTGCGCCAACAAGGTCCCGCCACGTCCGAAAGCTGGCGTTTCATTGGTCGACGCCTCCTCGCCATCCCTTTCGCGCTTGTTCTTGTGGTGGGCCACATCGGTCGTGTTCAGCACACCAAAAACGGCGCCTTTGTCTCCCGTTAAAGTATCTATTTGCCTCGTCGCATGCCTTCTCTCTTCTATTCACTAGCTCCACCTCCAACAGCCCAACTTAAACGATCTCCCACAGTAGCCAACTCCGTGTTTGTCAAAACCTTCAGATCTCTATCCGCCGTCCACTGCATACGCTCCCGTCCACTCCCTCTCCATGCTGGCCTCCGTGCTCCGAACCCGCGGCATGCAATCCAGCGCCTCGGCCACACGTCGCTTCGCCTCTGTGCAGGCCTCGTCCCCCACAGGCAAGGCGGTGCTGACGCCCGACCCGGCCGCCAGCAAGAAGCTCAGCGAGAGCGAGGCCCACGACCAGTACATCCACCGGCCCGTGACGTACCCGCTGGACAAGATCAAGGTGGTTCTGCTTGAGAATATCCACCCACGTGCGAAGGCGGTGTTCGAGCAAGAGGGCTACACGGTGGAGACGCACAAGCGCGCTCTGTCGGGCGAGGAGCTGGCGCGGATTGGCGGAGATGCGCACATCCTGGGCATCCGCTCCAAGACGCAGCTGGACCCCGATTTCTTCAACACTGTGGGCTGGCACGAGCATCGCCTCTGGGCTGTTGGATGCTTCTGCATCGGCACCAACCAGGTGGCGCTGCAGGACGCGGCTGCAGCTGGTATCCCCGTGTTCAACGCGCCGTTCTCCAACACCCGCTCGGTGGCTGAAAAGACGCTGAGCGAAATCATCGCGCTGCACCGCAAGTTGTTCCAGCGCTCCACAGAGCTGCACCAGGGCATCTGGACCAAGTCGGCCACTGGTGCACACGAAGTGCGCGGCACCACGCTCGGAATCGTTGGCTACGGACGCATCGGCTCTCAGGTGTCCGTGCTGGCGGAGCTGCTCGGCATGAAGGTGGTCTTCTACGACCCCATCAAGTGTCTGCCTCTGGGTAATGCTCGTCAGGTGAACACGCTTGAGGAACTGCTCGGTATGGCCGACGCCGTGACCCTCCACGTGCCAGCCACGCCCACTACCAACAAGATGATCAACCGTGAGACCATTGCGCAGATGAAGGACGGCGCGCTGCTGGTCAACAACGCCCGCGGCTCGGTCATCGACATTGACGCGGCCAAGGAAGCCGTTGAGAGCGGCAAGATCGCCGGTATGGCGGTCGACGTGTTCCCCAAGGAGCCAGCCAAGAACGGCGAGCCGTTCGACACGCCCCTGCGCGGCCTGTCAAACGTCATCCTCACGCCCCACATTGGTGGCAGCACGGAGGAAGCTCAGGGCAACATCGCCGTGGAGGTGGCCACCAAGCTGGTGCGGTACATCAACGACGGCTCCACGACGACGTCCACCAACACGCCCGAAATCGACATGCTGCCCATCCGCAACAACTCGATGCGCATCCTGCACATGCACCAGAACGTGCCCGGCGTGCTGAGCAAGATCCACTCGGTGCTGTCGGACTACGGCATCAACGTGACGTCACAATACCTGCAGTCGGACCCTCGCCACGGCTACATCGCGCTGGAGGTGGAGAAGTTCCACGCCAAGGTGGTCACGCGCGAGCTCGCCAAGATCAAGGAGACCATCTTCCTGCGCACGATCGTTTAAGCGAGCTCAGCTTGCTATAACCTGGTCGTGGACGGGCTTCACTGCTGGGCTCGTTCACCTGGAGCCCAGACGGATGGAGACAAGAGGCTGTGAGAAAGCAAGAAAGCAGATCAGCTACTAACCCAAAAACGAAAACGTATGTGCACCGTCGTCCTCGGAGTGGCCACCCACCACTCGTGACTGGAGGCGCAATTGATGGAGGAGCCGGCTGCATCCCAGCTCGATCCTCCTGTTGGCAACCCGGTAGGTATAGCTAGGCTTCGTGTTCACATAGAGGTAGCTACCAACCTGCATCAATACAATACCCGCCTGCAGCGTCTCGAGAGACTAACTGAGCGTGTCTTCTTCATGGAAATGGCTATCCATTCTTGTGAAAGCGATCTTCAGCAATTGCAAGAGGTCACAGCACACGGCAAGAAGCCAAGCACACAACCTTGACTTCTTACAAAGTGGAGACCAATGTTCCTACCGGAAATCACCTCGTGCAAAATCAACAACACAAGAAGACAGGGAGTCGGTCGAATGGCGGCGTGCAAGGCCTCCGCTTTTGCTTCATTACTAAACCAAGAGCGTCGGTTGTGCCTGTTAGGACCCGTTCCTCGCGGTCACGCGTCCGACCTTTTGTCGTATTCTCTCGTCGAAAGCAGGCCGTTCTCTCAATCTCAATCAGTTCCTAGTCCACAAAATTGCGAATCTAAGCCGAGGCGTCGTCACGGATCTTGCGAAGACGAGCCAGCGTCGAGCGCACGGTGGCGGCCGAAGCCGTGTTCAGCAGGTAGGCGCCGCCGGCGATGGTCTTGTGGCACGAGCGGCACTCCCAGATGCCCGTCACGTTGCGCTTGATCGAGTCCTTGCCGCAGAACACGCAGTTGTACTTGGAGTGCTGCGAGATTTCGATCTTCTTCACCACCTTACGGAGCGACGAGCCGTAGCGCGTGCCGTACTTGCCGCAAATGCCAACTTTCTTAGTGCGCTTGCCCTGTAGCCAATATCGCAGAAAAGAGCACAACCAAACCGTCAGCCACCTGTGTCATCGTCTCACGTATAGGCTGCGCTTCTCTCCGCTGCTCTGTAAGTCCTGATCGCCCCGCCATTCCTGTTTGACTGGAGACGTCCCTGTAAAGGAAGTAGCTGCGCTTTGACGGCCTGTACTGAAGCGAATACGGGGCGGTGGAGCGTGCAACCGACACGACTGAGAAGCGCGGAGAGAGGGGACGCACAGCCGTGCAACGTAGCTAAACTGTTCGCCCTTCTAGAGCGAGGGGCAGGGGGGTCAACGCACCATTTTAGCCTCTTGAGATTATCCGGAGAGAAATCGACTTTGAAAAGTGAAGAGCGCCGGCGCTGCCAGCAGCACACAGCCAACGGATGAATGGCCCGAGCGAACCGCCAGATTTTCCGCCAATCCAGACGACGCACACGACTTTCATCCAATGAGATGCAAGATATTAAGATGAGGTGGCGAACATAACCCCTTCCCCTAGATTGAAGCTGGTGTGCGCTACATCAAACCGATGGGAGCTTGAAACGACGTGCAATGAGCTCGGATGCCGAGCTGTCTCCAAGGCACCGTCGCGACTCGTCCACTGCGCCATGATCGGCCGCAAGCAGCGCAAACGTAAGCGCTGCACCCGCTCTTCCTACTGATCCTAACGTATCGACGTGTCGTATCGTATAGCTTTCGATAATTGCAACTGAAAATATCATGATATGCTTGCTTAAAGGCGTCGTGTACGTCGATGGCATCCCGATCGAGTCGAATCTGCTGGATGCAGGCGAGTCCGGACTTAAAGGAGAGGAGAAGAGCGACTCGACGGCTCTGGCGGCGTTGGATCCACGAGCTGTACGTGGTTTTACAATAATATTCTAATAACTGGAGTTCAGGCTCTAGACTGAAGAAGGTATGTGCAGATGTTCGACAAGTACGACACGGACGGGTCCGGGGACATCGATTTCGAGGAGTTCAAGGTGCTGCTGCACGACCTGAACGTCAAACTGACGGAGCCCAAGGCGCGCGCGTACTTCAAGCGCTGCGATCGGCGGCGACGCGGCTGCATCTCGTTCGACGAGTTCCGGCTCGCGCTGTTCACGTGCGACCCGAAGAACCCGGACCGAACGGGAGGCTTCGCGCCGGGCCAGTCGCTGGCGCCGAAAGACCTGTTCGAGATGTTTGATAAGGACGAGGAAGGGGCCATCGAGCGAGCGACGTTCATGGAGTTGCTGGAGTTCATCGGCCACAAGATGCCGCTCGACAAGATGGAAGGGCTCTTCGCGACCTACGAGGATGTGTGTGAGCTGGCATTTATTGTAGAAGCTTGTATTGTGCTCATTTGCCGTTGTTATTGGTCGCAGCCAGAGCTGGAGATGATGTCGTACCTGCAGTTCAAGAAGGCGTGGCTCACGATCGTGGACGTGCAGGCTGAGCTGCGCCTGCGCGGCGAGAAATTCAACAGATTCCTGCCGCCCAAGATGCTGGCCAAGAAACTGGCCATGCTGGTGAATTTGGAGGAGAAACAGGAGGCGATGACGCTTCTGGAGGCGAACAATACACTGAGCGATGAAATCGTCGCGGCCCAGCGGCGTGAGCTGGTGAAAGAAGCGCAGCTCCTAGCGCGTGTGACGTTGGCCGAGGCATTGGATGCGGCTGGCCAGGTTTACGTGTTTGGGAAAGGAGCCTATCAGCGCTTTGACTGCGAGCCGAAGGAGCCTGACTTCGTCGAGTTCATGGAGTATGGCATCGTGAGAGAGTTGTGGCAGCATCGAGTGTGTCCAGAGTCTATCGGATCTCCCACAAGTGCTGGTTCCACGGCCACTGGCGCAAAGGGCCCAAACAGCGTAAAAGCACAGGAGATGAAGTCAACAGTGACGAAACCAACCGATGCTGAGGGCAGCAACAGCACAGCTAATGATACCAATCGACCGTCTCCCTCGAGAACCAAGATCGAGACATCAGCGCGCGCTTTCGCAAACCGCCAGGTCTCGAAGGCGACAGCTTTTCTATGGGGAAAGCGCGTGAGCCAAGTGGCATGCGGCGCTGCAGTGGCGTACGCTCTGACGGACGCAGGTGAAGTGTTTTGCTGGGGCGGCAATAAGCGAGTGTGGCGATACTTCTACGACGAAGCTACTGCTGCAAGCGTGGGAGATGGTGGCAGCGATCCCGGTGGCACAGGAAGCGCTGCTGGTGGCCTCATGGGTTTCATGAAAGAAGGCAGTCATCTAGATCCTAACTT
>JAABLK010000275.1:0-37009 GCA_012295415.1 Phytophthora chlamydospora
TACGTTGCTGTCTACCGGGAGCTCGTGGGATACCTACACTTTAGAATTTGAAGTCCTTGAGCTTCTTGCTCTTCTCGGTCTTGGCCTTCTTCTTCTTCTTGGCCGCCTCCTCTTCGTCCTCCGCGGGGTTCGTGGAATCAGACGTGGACGGAGGAGCATCTTCGAAGCGACGCCGCACACGGCCGGTCTCCGAGCGCGTGCCGCTCGATTCTTCAGTTGCGCCAGGTACAACGTACGCATGGCCCGAACCGTACAGCGACGTTCCGACTGACGTCTACGCGAAGGACCAAGCCGGTTAATCAAACGGAGATCGATAGCATCATCTATGGAGGCACCACGCACCTCTTTCTGTTCCAAAACCGTGTAGAGCTGCTGAGGCGCATCTGGTGTCTCGGTTCCTCTGTTCAAAACGACAGGATGTCATCATGTCAGAATCGTTTAGATACAAGCCATCACGACGATGAGGTTGCCAGAACGGACGTACCGGATGCCCTTGCGCAGATCCACGACACCAGGCGTGGAGAGGCCGGACGCGACGCTCGAAATGCCGTCCACCAGAGGGGTTTCCAAGCCCGTAGCGTCAAGACCTTCGACCTCGACGTCGCCTTCCACAGCGTCTTCTGCTTCTTCCTCCTTTTCTTCCTCTTCTTCTTCCTCCTCCTCTGTAAGTAGGTAGCCACGTACGGAGAAGTGAGAACCCCAGCTTTATGGTAGTTGATGCAGCTTTGCACGAACCTTCTTCCTCTTCGAGCTCTCCCCATCTTTCCCGGTTGATTTCCTCGCCCTACAGCATCAGAATTGTGTAAGCTCATCTTGCTTTTCTATAGCGTGTTTCAATACGTGTGAATTCCTTACCTGGTTCTCCGTCTCGGCCGCCTTACCAAAGACGTCACCATAAAGCGGAACGCCATTCTCGTCCACCGGGGGTTTGCCCCAGCCACCGGGGTGGTAGCCGAAGCTTGCGCCTTCAGGAATGGGCGCGTTCAAGCCTGGAATCTTCAGGTTCGGGTATGCTGGCGGTGGACCATATCGCTGCACATTCAGCAGCCACGGAGGCGGCACGCCTTCCACCATACCCAGTGCAGCCTTGAGCTGATCTGAAAGCTGTCCCGGCACCTTCGCCTTCACCTTAACCTCGAACTCCTTGCCTTCGTAGTACCTACAACAGCAAAACTGTAAGAGAACAGCCCAGTACCCATACGCAGCTAATGAGGTGGAACAAACAACGTACAGATCGCCCAGCTGTGTGAGCTTGGGCTTCGTCTGGAAGCGGAAGAACGCGTCGTGCAGCACTTGATAGTCGATGTCCACTCGGCCCATCTTGGGCTGCATGCGCTCCCTTGCGCGCTGCTTGTGCTTCTTCTTGTCGTCGTCCTCGGCGACCGACTCCCTCACTTCAGCGATGCCCGTCTGAGCGATGAACTCGGGCAGTTTGAACGGGGGCTTCTCAATGCCGCGCTTGCCCTGCAGATACTTGCGCTTGTGACACCAGTGGCGCGGCACGGGCACCGTGTTGCGGTACGACTTGAGATACACCAGCAGTCTCGGGTCGGCCGACGTCACGTCGTGCGCCTCCACCACGTCCGGATACGTCACGAGCTGCTTGAGCTCGGCGACGCTCAGACGCTTGCTCTTCTTGCGCGCCTTCCTGGACAACTGGTGCTCTTCCTCCTCCTCCTTAGCCACCTGTTCCTCATCTCCATCCTTCTTCTCTTCGTCCTTTGCGTCCTGCAACAATACCAATCGTCAATACCCTAAAATGTTTTGACAAGTTACTTCGAGACTAGGACGTACCTCGTTGTCCGTAGAGCCACAGAGCTCTTCAGCCGACGAGAACTTGCCGAACACGCGCATCATTTCCTCGTAGGCCGGATCGTCCTGCGGCAGCGCCAGCTCCTTGCTCGGGTCGGCGCTCACGTACTCCACCTCGACGTCAAGTGGCGGTGCCACAGCCGCCGCCTCCTGCTTGGGCTTGATGTCGGCAGGCTCCGTCATGACGCCATTGGCCTCCGCCTGCTTTTGTGCGCGCTTCTTGAGCCTCCGCCGCTGGTTCTTGGTCAGTCCGGTCGCAGCCATGCCGTCCGCCGCTTTAGCTCCAAGCTGTCCAAGCACTCCCCCTGACTGAGCCCTCGAGTGATTGGTTGAAAAGAAACGGTATCAGATTTTATCAGACAAGTATACAGTACACACTGTATACAGTGTGTACTGTATACTTGCGTTGCAGTCGCTGTCGCTTGGATCAAAACCCGAGGAGAGCTCGCTCAATGGAGCTCGATGACGATGCCCTGGCGAAGACCGTCTTCTTCCTGTCCACGACGGGTGCGTGGCCTGACGACGCATAACCGGCCTGCTTGACCACCCCGCCACTCAATTGATGCTAACGCCGTTGATTCCCGACCAACAGAAGCCCGAAGTAAGCTCTACCGCCTACTTCAATATGGCGCCAAGTTCTCCAAGTGGACGCTGATTCAGCTATGGGAGCTGGAAACCAAGGCTGCAATGCCCACTGAGCGTGGCAATAGCAATGAGAATAATGGCAGAGTCCAGTCCGAGCAAATGGAGATCAAGAAGACCTCATCATCAGACTTGAAGAAGAGCAATGCTGAGGACTGGAAGCGAAGCGTGGTCGTGTCGCTTGGCCGTGCGGAGCTGGTGTTCGGAGACGCGCGGAGGTTCTTTCGCTTCCTGCAGTTCTTGGAAATGGCGGACATGTTCCGCCACGTGAGAGAGCCTGAACGCGCGGTGCGGGTGCTGCGCCGACTGCGCATCATGTGCTTCTTCTTCTTCTACCTCACGGAGAACTACGTGGTGTTCTACACGCGTGTGCTGGGCGTGTCGCCGCGGAATCCACTCATGCGGAGGCTGCGGCGCGGCTGCAATGGCTTCTGGCTGATGAGCATTCTGCTGGCGATCCCGCTCGACCACATGATGCAGCGCGGAACGATGCTCTCGACGATCAAGAAGCTGCTGGACCTGCCTGTAGCGTCGGTGGGCTTTTCGGGGCTGCGCGTGAGCGACGGGCTGTTCGGTGCACTCGGCCTGGCGTCCGCGCAGATTGGCGTGGTCAGCCGCTGGCTGGATGTGATGGCCAAGTTCCGGCAGCAGCACGTGAAGCGGCTAGGCGCGACGCCCGACGTTGCGTGATAGCGGCTTGTCAAGTTGCTTCGCAGACGTCGCTTGTCGATCACCGAGTACTTCAACGACTTTGGATGTTCGTTCGGACGTGCTGCATTGATGAGTTCTGTCGATACTACCTAAACCGCTGACCAGCATGGTGATGGCAGCGCACAAGTATCAGCAGGCTGGAGGCGATGCGACTCACGCAAATTTGTACAAATATATGCCGGTTTTAGCAATGAAGGAGAGAATTCACAAGCTCAAAAACGCTTGCTCCTTCTGATCTGTCAAGCAGCTTATGAAGTTCGATTCCCTTTGTAGCGGCTTAACGCATGTACTCGGGGCAGGAGCGCCAACAGAAAGCAAAGTCGTGTTGAACTCGCCGCCCAGATGGCTACATGATTTCCCACCAATCCCAGCCGGTTTATTTAACTCCTGATTTTTCTACTTAACCGAAATGGATAGGCCATACAAACGCCAAGTGCTCCCCATTTTGCACCAGCCTCTCTCCCCACAGACGAAGCCGCTGCCGCTCACACGCCGGGACGTCGCGACTCGGGACGCCTGCTCTATCTTCCATCTACCCAGGACCACGCTACAGGGGACGACACGAGCGTCTCCAGTGTTCTCGGGATCATCGGACGCTCTCAACCGCTCTGAATCGCGACAGGAAACCTCCTCTACAACGTTTGGCGAAGAAGCTCAACTGTGTAGACGCCTAGAAGAGCAGCCATGAAGAAGTCGCCCGTCGCCGCCATGAGCGGCATTCGCGAGGCCGTGCGTCGTAAGAGCGTGGGGCTGAGCTTCACCACCAACTTCAGTATCTTCAGCCGCGGCGCCAGCTCCGCCGGAGAGGACGACCGCTCTGAACACGGCACGGGGGAGGAAGGAGACGACTACAATGACGACTCAGAGAGCAGCCACTACAACCGCTCCAGACAGGACTCGACACCGGGAGAGGACGACCCAGACAGCAGCCCATCCCCCGCTGTGAGCTCGCGCCACTCGTACGTGGAGCCCCCAGAGCCGCCACTGCCGCCTCCAGGCGGATTACTCGAGGCCGCAACGAAGAACGTGCAGGGCAAAATGCAGACGCTCATGGAGACGTTCCATGAGGTCACGACGTCCCATGTACGTGGCTCTGGAGCCTCTCAAATGGCTACAGATTCGGTGTACTCATCTGGATTGATTGCTGTGATTTGTAGGACGACGAAACGATCCAGTGCAGCGTCTTCTTGTCCAGGACGGCGCTCTTCTCGGACCGCCTGGTAGTGTTTATTGGAGACAGCGATGGCTCCCCCGCGGGCATCTGGAGTGCAAGACTGTGCGTGCGGTCAGGCTCGGAAGGCGGCGGTATCTTCAAGGGCAGTCTGGGATCCATGCTGCCGTATATTATGAAGGCCAAGGACGACAAGCTCGGCATTGTGCTGTTCGACGACGTCTTCAAGGACTCAAAGCGCTCGGGAGAAATTGACGTACGTATTGAGGAAGGAAAAGGGTCCATTGACTGGTAGTTTGCAAGACCTGACGGCTCTGTTTTCGATGATACAGATGAGAACGGCGGTGCAGCGGTTCATGACGGGCTGGCGCAACCACGTTTTGACCTCTCGAGCCACGCACGTGTTCATTGTGGCGTACCGAGATGGCGGCAGCCTCTTGGTGGAAGCGCTGCGGTCCCACATGAAGGAGATGCAGCGCCACATCAGTGGCGTCGCGTTCGTGCAGTCGACGCATCACGTTTCGTCGGACGACTCGTACACGCTGCGGAAAATGATTGCTCAGTGGTGCATCGCCTACATGTCGTCGCCGGAAGGCGCGCAGGCTCTGAAGCGCATGAAGGCGAGGGAGAGTCCCTTGGGCTGTGTGGTGCTTTCGGGCGGGCGTGTGAACTCGGACGTCGACCTGCTGCAGATGGTCGTCAACTCGGTGTATGCCAGCTTCAAGGCAAGATGGTCGGGCTTCCGCGTGAAAAACGTCAATAGCGGCATGGAGAAGGCTTGCTACGTCTGCAAGGGGGTGTTCAACATGCGTCGTTGGCGCCGGCATTGCCGAACGTGTCAGAATCCGTGCTGCGAAAAGTGCTCGTCCGTTGAGAACACGCGCCACGAGGGCCAAGTGCGTCTCTGTCTGACATGTCGGGCTCTGCCTTCTCTCATCCACTGGTCGCGGCCGCGTGCTGTGCGTACGGGTGAGCAGGAGAGTGTGTTCAGTGGCTCTGCCAAGCCCGGCAAGCTGTCGGTGAATGACTTCGAGCTCGTTACCGTCATCGGCCGCGGAGCGTGCGGCAAGGTGCTGCTGGTGCTGAAGAAGGACGGCGCGGACGCAGGCCACCTGTACGCGATGAAGGTGCTGAAGAAGGAGTGGGTGATGAACAAGGACTTGGTCACGCAGACGATGGCAGAGCGCCGCATCTTACAGGAGGCCGACCACCCGTACATCGTGCAGCTCAAGTACGCGTTCCAGAACCAGGATAAGCTGTACATGGTGATGGAGTACTACAGCGGCGGCTCGCTACGTCAGGTGCTGCGCCGTCGCGGCCGCTTCAGCATCAAGCGCGCTCGGTTTTACCTGGCCGAGATCCTGCTCGCCATCGCGCACCTGCACGCCTCCAACATCCTGTACCGCGACTTGAAGCTAGAGAACATCGTCATCACTGCGGACGGCAACGTGGCGTGCACGGACTTCGGTCTGTCGAAGGAGGAGATGGACGACAACGAGCGGACGAGCTCTTTCGTGGGCACTTGCGAGTACCTGGCGCCCGAGCTGATTATGAAGGAGGGCTACGGCAAGGCGGTGGACTGGTGGGCGCTGGGCATCTTGGCGTACGAGATGATCCAGGGCGACTCGCCGTTCCGCCACAACGTGCCGACCATCCTGTTCGACAAGATTTTGAAGGAAGAGCCCGAGTTCAGCGACCGCTTCACCCCGGAAGCCCAGGATCTCATTATGAGCCTGCTGACAAAGGACCCGGCCAACCGCCTTGGCTGCGGCCCCGAAGGCGTGGAGGAGATCAAGCAGCACCCGTTCTTCGCCGAGATCGACTGGGACAAGCTGCTGCGCATGGAGATGGAGGTGCCGCGTCCTCCGCATCGCATGGAAGACGTGACCGACGAGAGCCACCTGTCCCGAGCCATCGCCAAGATGCGCGAGGCCCGAGAGGAGATGATGCCCGACTCGCCAGTGTCGATGCCGTCGTCCCCGTCCGAGCAGAAGCACTTCGACCGCTTCTCGTACCAGGGGCTCGGCGACTGGAAGCCCGAGATGGCGGACATGGAGTTCGACGAAGAGACGGGCGACTTCAAGCAGGGCACCATCCACGAGGACGAGGAGTTCGTGGAGGAGGATGAGTACGTGGGCGACTCGGGCGACGGCGACGGCGTGCCGCTGTCTCCGGGCTCCAAGGAGCACTCGATGACGTCGTCCAAGGCGTCCGAGGCCAACGGCGCGGACACTCCTCCCGCCTCGAGCTCGGCCGCGTCGGCGTCGCCCAGGAGTCCGCAGAGCGTGGGCAGCCCACCGCCCGCGCCCATGAGTCCCGGCAGCCCAGTGGAGGAGGGGTCTTCGCCGTCCACGCCGACGGAGCCCCAGTCCCAGACCATTTAGGTGCTAGGAGGTACATACAGACCGTGAGTGGATGTAAATGCATGAGGCTGGTTGCTGAAATCACCTGAAGCGCAGCCCGAGGGCAACGAGAGGACCAGATCGCACTTTCCTTTGCCCCCAAGCAGCCCGTTTAACGGTTTGAAGTTCAAAGCCCATCCAAGTTAAGCGGTGTGCGCTTTTGGCCAATCAGCGGGGTCAGGCGTCTGACGTACTTTGCGGAGGTGCTCCTCACTTTCACTTGAAGTGACTATCGGCGACTTGGATCGCCGGCGTGCGGCTGCGCAACGGCCGCCCCCTTTGGGGTCTGTGGTTCATTCTTCAATTCGAAGCGGAAGCCCCAGTCTCCTCCTAAGTCCGACATGTTCGCCAAGACCGTGCGCTCCATGGCCGCGCCCGCGCGCCGCGGCTTCGCCACCAGCCAGAAGATCAAGGTGCACAAGCCCATCGTGGAGCTGGACGGCGACGAGATGACGCGCGTCATCTGGTCGCAGATCAAGGACAAGTACATCCACCCGTACCTGGACCTGGACATCGAGTACTTCGACCTGGGGCTGCCGCACCGCGACGCCACGGACGACCAGGTGACGGTGGACGCCGCGCACGCCATCCAGGAGCACCACGTGGGCATCAAGTGCGCCACCATCACGCCTGACGAGCAGCGCGTGGAGGAGTTCAAGCTCAAGAAGATGTGGCGCTCGCCCAACGGCACGATCCGCAACATCCTCAACGGCACGGTCTTCCGCGAGCCTATTGTGATTTCCAACGTGCCCCGCCTTGTGCCTGGCTGGAAGAAGCCCATCGTCGTGGGCCGCCACGCCTTCGGAGACCAGTACAAGAGCACGGACTTCCTTGCGCCCGGCCCGGGCAAGTTCGAGGTGGTCTACACGCCCGCGGACGGCAGTGAGAAGACCACGCTCGAGGTCTACGACTTCAAGGGCCCCGGCGTGGGGCTGGCCATGTACAACACGGACGAGAGCATCTACGGCTTCGCCAAGTCGTGTCTGTCCTTCGCGCTGAGCAAGAACCAGGACCTGTACCTGTCCACCAAGAACACGATCCTCAAGAAGTACGACGGCCGCTTCAAGGACATCTTCGAGGAGGTGTACCAGGCCGAGTTCAAGGCCAAGTACGACGCCGCCGGCATCTCGTACACGCACCGCCTCATCGACGACATGGTCGCCCAGGCTCTCAAGAGCGACGGCGGCTTCGTCTGGGCCTGCAAGAACTACGACGGTGACGTGCAGTCGGACATCGTGGCCCAGGGCTACGGCTCGCTCGGCCTCATGACCAGCGTGCTGGTGGCTCCCGATGGAAAGACGGTGGAGGCCGAGGCCGCCCACGGCACGGTCACGCGCCACTGGCGCCAGTACCAGCAGGGCAAGAAGACGAGCACCAACCCCATTGCCTCGATCTACGCCTGGACGCGTGGCCTTGCCCACCGCGGCAAGCTCGACGGCAACCAGGAGCTCATCGACTTCTCGCTGGGCCTGGAGGACGCCGTCATCAAGACGGTGGAGGCCGGCCACATGACCAAGGACCTGGCCATCTGCGTCCACGGCTCGAACGTGACCCCGGACCACTACCTGTACACGGAGGACTTCATGGACAAGGTCAAGGACACCTTCGACGCCACGCGCAAGTAAACGGAGACGACGTCGGGGCTCCTGCTTGAAAAGCTGAGCTTACTATCTACCCATAAACGCAGTTAGCCGGCTAGCTGGCGCGCCCGCAGCGCCCGCTTCATTTTATCAGCCTCTCAAAATACAGCAAACAGTGAGCAGCGCCAAAATGGGTTAAACTTCGTACATGTACGACCTTTTAACCTTTTCCAAAACCGGTTTAACCCTTTGAAACAGGTTATATCAGGTTTAGCCGAGTTAATTCTGAACCAGTTTGAAGCGAAGGTTTGAGGGCATGGCGGCGCAACTCAAGGATGACCCGATAGCCAAGCGCCGTGTATCTCGAGCGGTGAACAGCGGTGTTTCTGGATTGCCAGCTTCTCTGCAGCCAACTCGCGTCACACTGCTGCAACGTGGTCAAGCCCGCGACCTGTACCTGCGCCAACAAACTATTGTCAAATCTGCGCAACATTATGGCAGTCGTCGGAGCGGAATGCTCCGTCGTCAGAGCTCCAGGCACTTGTCCGCTACAGCTTTCACGAGGTCGACGCGGAATATCCTGACGGCTGGCGACGACCATCTCGACGATATCCTGAAAGGAGTCGCGGACTCGATCAATTCGCCGGATCGCTTGCCGCGTAGTGAAAAGGACTCGTTGGTGCTTCAAGCAACTCTTGGGCTATGGGTGCGGCGCCACGAAGCTCGAGGATTCCGTCGGTGGAAGGAAAGCACGCTGCACCGAGTCGATTTGCAAGCTCTGATCGCCGCAGGCGTCGACGTGCATGAAGAAGCTCGACAATTGCTGCTTGAAGCCGAAACGAAGCGCCGATTGCTTGCTAGCGAACGTCGAATTCCTCCTTCGGACCAAGATGATGACGACAAGTCGATGGCCGCCAATTTCTCGTACGCCGAGCTGGATTTGCTACTAGCTTGGGCTCGACACACACAGCCCAAAACTTGCCGAGGAGTGGACGATAACACGCTGCGTGAGGCGCTCCGATACTTGCGCTTTCACCAGTATCAGGACGGCGAGGCCATTTTCTTCCAAGGTGACAAGGGTGACGTCTTCTACCTTGTTCTCGACGGCAGCGTTGGCATCTACGGAGCCAAACGACCTCAACAAACCGAGAAGCAAAAGCGGAAGCAAAGCACGCACGGCAATAGCGCTGCGAAAACCCGCGCGGGTGCTCCTGACCGAGAGAAACCCGACATGAACCTCATGGGGCCGCGCATCTTCACGTACCGATCTGGCGAGAGTTTTGGCGAGACTGCTTTGTTCACAAATGCCGCTGTCCGAACAGCAACGGCAATTGCTTTCGGCTCGACAACTTCTGGGGCCAACGCAGGCTCCGTATGCGAACTTGGCGAGCTGTCGCGAGCTGTTTACTCACGAACATTAAAAAGATTCCACCAGCACTTCTTCACTCAAGCTCAGCGAGTCAACTTTACGCAGAGGGTCTTCCTCTTCCGAGACTGGCCTCGGCCTCGCGTAGTTGAGGTGGCTGAAGTCCTGGAGCTTCGACGAATTAGTTTTGGTGGTGTACTGCTTACTCAAGGGGTCTCGCCGCTTTCGCACTGCTTCTTCGTTCTCAGTGGCTCCGTTAACATTATGACGCAGTTGGAGACAGACTCTCATGTCGAGGACGAACCATCGTCGGTCCAAAGCGCTGCTGCCTTGAAGAAGGCGCGTCGACGAGCGCAATTTACCATTGAGCTTCATACCGTTCGCGTTGGAGAAATTGTCGCGATGGAGGCTTTGCTGGAAGACGACGACTCGACTGCTCGCGTCACGTACACGGCAGTAGGAGGCTCTGCTGATGTCGAGGTGTACGCACTCAAACGCACCGATGGAAGAGCGTTCGTCGACGGTAGCACCACCAGTATCATGCAGCAAGTGCAGTCGATTTGCGCAGTCGAACGCGCTCATCGTGAAGAGCGCATCCAAGCTGCTCGAAGAGCTCTCTCCAAGCGTGAAGCCGGCCTCAAGAAGTACCGCTTCGAGCTGGAAAACGAGGCCTTTGAGCTCGGACTCACGGACCAGCAGCAACATCAGCGGCGGAAGCAACAAGAGCTCGAAGAGCTCAATAGACTCTCGAATCCCGTCACCTCTCGTGGCCCGCTAGGGCTTCAACGACCATTCTTAACGCATCTCGATCCAGCCAAGTTACTTGCGGGTGTGGACGAGAACAAACCTGTTGATATCGTCCCCGAAGAACGTCGAGTCTCGAACCGACATGTCGAGATTGATATGTCGTTAGGTGAAGTGGCTGTGCCTCCCAAAATGCTGTCGACTCTGGTGAAGAACTTCATCGTTCGTGACTGGGAAACCCTCGCAGACGACTACGCCCAACGACTCACTTTGCAGCTTCCTGTCCGCTCTTCTCTCTCTCCTTTGCTGAATCGAATGCCTTCATCCAGGACCTGCAGATCGGGCAACATGGTACCGAACCAAATGCACACCGCCCGACGAAGACGCGCACCGTCAGCCAGACTTGATGACGAACGGCAGACTCGAGACGCACATATGCGGCAGTTCAACATGGATTTCGACGCCAAAATGCACTGGGATGCCGAGAAGAAGAACCTCGTCTTGCTTGCGATGCCGGCCAACAAACAGCCACCGAAGCAGCAACGTCTTCTCGGAGGCTCGTTTAATCCGTTGGTAACGAAGGAGGAAGCCATTGCAGACGAAAGTCTGCACAGGACAAAGTCGCATTACCAACTACAAACAGCACAGATATCAGCGCGCAAGTTGTCAGCTGAGCATTCCTGCAAGCTGGGACGTTCAGCCTCGGGACCTCCCACCTCATTTGTCCACTTCTTGTGAAAGAAACCGCGAGTGCGTTTCACATCCCTTGGCGAATATGAAGTCATATATCTCCGATGGCCTGGTCTGCCTGCCCCGCCTGCAGACTCTCGATTGTTGATCTTCTGCTGTCGATCAATACTGTTGCTTTATTATTCCGTGGCTCTCACTTCTGCCAAATAACACATTTGCATCGTCCTGGCCAAGCCACGAGCACTGGTGCTAACTTACTTCATCTCGGAGTCGGGGGCTATAGGGGTGAACGACGAGGTGGGAGGTGCTGGCTTCAACGACTTGGGGGCGATAACCACTTGCCCGGACGACGATGACGCTGATGCCGAGGAATGTGCCCCCAACTGCGACGAGATGGTGGAAAACGCTGAACTAAGGGGGAAGCAGTTTGTGCCCTGCGTGACAAACAATGAACACAGCATCAAAAGCACAGTGAGAACCAAGACAGAAATCAGTGCGTTCAGAATAGTCCCTGCCGACATACCGGGTTACACGGGACATTAAGCGGGTGCGTGTGGACTGGCTGCATCCCGCTTGAGACTGGAACTGCTCGTCGATCGTGTTGCTGCTGATGGCCCATGTGTTGGCCCGACGGATTCATATGAGAGAGCTGCTGGTGCTGGTTCGGCTGCTGCGTCATGGCCACAGCGTTGGCGGCAGCTACCGAGCCTAGATGGGAGTACTGCAGACACGTCGCTAGCTTGCTCACTTCTTGCTGCAGCCGGTCACGGTCTCGGCGCAGCTCGTCGCGCTCGCGCTTCAAGCTCTTAATCGCCGACACCGCTTCCTGCAGAATGGCACTCTTCCGAACGCGATTGGAGAGTCCCAGCAGTTCCACGAGCTCCTCAAACTGCGACCAAGACATTAGAGATCCTGGTTAGTGGAAAAGATTCGTAAGATATCCAGAAGCGGTTTCGCGTACCTTGACATTCACCTCTTGACGCCGCATCTTCTCGCGCGACTTCTTCCGGAACCCTCGATCGTCTTCCGGGGTCGGCGATGGGGCGCTGATTGAGCTCATGGAAGACGTACTAGTGATCGTCGAACATCCACTGGGGTCGCATGATACCGTCAAGAAGTCAAATTCACTGGCAGTCGGTAAGATAAAATCAACCGCAAATTACCCACGCAGAGTTCGAAGAAAAACAGGAAAACCACACGTACCGCTTAAATGTGTTGGCTCCACCGAGCGAGTTCATGTCGTCGTCGTCGCTGCTCAGAATGTTTTGGCAATGCGGACTCGGCAGCTTGGGGGCTGCGGGCTTGATGCTGCCACCAAGTTGAGACGTCGACTTGGCCGCCGCATGGGGCATCATTAAAGCGGGAGGCTTCCTGTGCTGATCCAGACTAAAGCCTGCCAGCTCCATTGCGTCCCGCGAGGATCGGTTCATCATCGCCGCGTCGGGCTTGGCGCTTGCAGGGGTCAAGCCCGTCTGGAAGAGCGTCGTGAAGTCCTTTGGGTTTCGAGGGGACCCGAATCCGAGCCCCACGCCAAGTCCGTTGCCGTGTTTCAGCATCTCCGAGATACTCGACAGCGGCGGTGACGTCAAGTGTTGCGCAGATCCTCCAGCAGACGCAGCGGAAGCCCCAGCGGAGCTTTCAGAGCCACGAGCCCCCGCCACTTGCTTGGCACCTTGCTGTTGTTGCTGCTCTTCGTCCGTATAACCCAGTGAAAAACCCTTCCAGTTGTCATTGATGTCCGTCTGCAGGAAATACTCGCCCAGATCCTCGATCTGCAGCCCCGACATGTCCTCGTCAAAGTCCATCGTCGGAATGCTTGGCTACAATTGGGCAACTCTATACGGTACGGAGTGGAGAGAAGTAGCTAAATAAGAATCCATACTCAAAGTTAGCTGGGCACGAACTCCATTCGTTCACCGCCTGATATTCATAATTTATCGAAACGGTGAGTCTCTCACCTTCTTCTCCGTCTAGAGCAGGTTGCTTGGCGTCGTTGGAACGGCCCACGCAATGCAAAGTGCAGCTCGTCGAGGAAACAAGATGTGGCCACCGGAAGCCGCCACTGAGTCCACGAGTGGCGGGGCTTCGCACTGTGGCATCATGCGGCGTGCATATCCGCGTGGGAGTTGCCCTCCAGCCAATGGGCGCCCTGGAATTCGCTTTTTAGCCAACCGCCGAGCACGGAGCGCGTGCCGCGATCATAGCCGCGACGAGAGCTTGATGTGTCGCACACGAAATTAAACGGAGGGAATCATGGCCACCACCGCCAGATTGCTCGACGCCAACGTTGTAAATTGCACCATGCGCCGCGTTTGCCATGGATCTCCGTGCTTTTGCTGCCAATACAGTAGTGAACCCGTCCTCGGAAATCATGCTCAACTCAAATTACAAATGCGGCTCTGGCACCGAAAAGGCACACACGAGCAATGTTAAATGAGCTCGACTCCCCCTTTTGCCGCACAACTTCACTTCTCTGGCAAAGTGCTACGGCTGGTCAACACCCACGTGGCCGCGTCGAGTCGATTCCCACATCCAGGACCAGACATTTGAGTGAAGCTCCCGAACTTTCAGTTTGAGGCGAGCAAAGGATGAAAATACATTTCGCGCCGACGCCTGCGCGAGCAAATCTTCCAGAATCGAGAGATCAAGCTTCTAGCTCAACCAAACCAAAACAAAGCCGACTGAGAGAGCTTCCTCGCATCTGGCCCCTGATGGTCCATTTTAAAAAGAAAGCGCCCTACCGTACAGCTCAAAGTGTTTAAAAATCAAGATCTGCAAGAAAAACATAATTTTGGGAGTGAGTGCCTTTTTCATGAAAGATTTGCGCTCTTCCCGCCAATCGCCACCTTTTCGCGAGTCCATTCCCGCCAAAACATGTCAACCATGCAGCAGACCGAGGAGGCGACGCGCAAGCGCCCAGCGGAGGCTCCAGCCACAGCTCCCAAGCGTCTGAAGGGCGAGACGGAGGAGCGACCGTCGCTGACGGAGCTTTTGTCCCGCAAGTCGAAGCAGGAGCCTCAGCTGCCGCTCTCACAGACGTCGGAGGACTCGGACGTGCCGCTGGCCAGGCTGGCGGCCCAGCAGAAGGCCAAGCGAGCCGCGATCGCTGCAGCTTCTACGATTAAAATGCAGCAACTCAATCAGCCGTCCATGAGCCGGGGAAAGACCAACGAGCAGGGAGAAGTGGTGTTCGAGCTGTCCACTAAGCGCCGCGTGACGGTGCGCAAGTGGAAAGCCATGAAGTTCGTGGACATTCGCGAGTTCTACGATGATAATGGGGAGATTAAACCCGGCAAGAAAGGTGCAGGGAGATGGCGTTCGTGATGTTGGAGAACTTAGGCTGAGAGTGTGGGTGTGTGTGATGCAGGGATCTCGCTGTCGCCGGATCAGTGGGAGAAGCTCTCCAGCTTCGCGGACGCCATTGCAGAGGCCATTCAATTGGTGGAGGAGGATGAAGTGGCAATGGGGTCGCTTGCAGGTGTCCCAGGGTGCATTTTGAGGCCGGACGGAGACGTTCGAGCGATTGCTTTGCCGGTGAGTTGAGCTGTTTCAACACTTGCGTTGAAAGAAGCTGATGGGAACGTTGTTCGTTGCATGTAGCTGTCGAACAAGCGCCGCATTACTGTTCGCTACTTCCGCAATGGAGTTTTGATCGACCTCCGCGAATTTTATGAAAAGGATGGCGTCTCCAAGCCAGGGAAGAAGGGCATCTCGCTCTCGAAAGACCAGTGGCTGGCGTTGCAGGAGGTTGCAGACGAGATAACGGAAGCCGCTGATCGTCTATAAGTTTGGGATCACCAGCTTCAACAGTTCCCATTCGTCGCTGTGCCTCGCGAGACCGAGCAAAGAAAACGTGAAGGGGAAATTGTGCTGGCGACCGTCTATTTGGCTCTAGGCAACGACATGAAAGCAAAGATGCAATGCAGATAGACGAGCGCAAAGCATACGCAGCCCAGCTGCGTGACCACGGAGTAAAATAAATCACACGACCACACGCTGGCGCTTGTGCGGACTTGTCGACGCTGCTCCGAGCACCTCGGAGTGTGGACGCTTCTCGGATTCGGTGCTGCTCGACGGCTGTGACTCCGATGTGGTGCTGGGAGCTCGTGACTCTGATGCCGGTGCAGCTTTTGTTGGGGAGGCGTCGAGGATGTCGTCAGACTTGGACGAGCTCGAATGTGCGGCTGGATCATCCTGGCTGATCTGTTTCGAGTCACGCTTGGGGGAAGCTGGTGACGACTCGGGTGCCGACTTGTCCGTCATGGTTTCGTTCTCCTTCGCAGCTTGAGCATCGTCAGAGTTGCTGGAAGCTTCGTCTTGCTGAGGCTGAGGCT
This sequence comes from Phytophthora chlamydospora, assembly GCA_012295415.1. Taxonomy (NCBI): domain Eukaryota; phylum Oomycota; class Peronosporomycetes; order Peronosporales; family Peronosporaceae; genus Phytophthora; species Phytophthora chlamydospora. The sequence goes on from JAABLK010000275.1 coordinate 15,453, forward strand.
GCTCTGCCTCCGCAGGCTTCTCAACCTTGCAGACCACCTCATCGGACTGAGGTGCGCCGTTGTCTCCGGCAACGGGCGAGGTAGGTCGGTTGTCCGCGGCTTTCTCTGGCGAGTCGGTCTGCTTGGTCGGAACGTAGTACGGATCCTTGGGCTGCTGCAGTTGCTGCGGGTGGACACTACCGTGACTGAAATCCGACGGTACGAGGTTGAGGCCGAGAACGCTGTTCTTGCTGTCGTGGAAGTCTCCTGGCATGCCTCCGCCAAGCATGGGGTGGTGGCCAAAAAGGCCTGCGTTCTGGGGGCTGAAGTCGTGCAGGAGCATGCCTGCTGTGAAAAAAAAAAGGTAATAAAACCGTGTCAGTAAGGCAAAACCAAGTCGGAAACGGCGTTACACAACGTACTTGTTGGCGACGGGAGAATCCCAGAGAGGTTGGGCGGGCTGGGGAGCGCGGCGAGCATGTGGTGGCTTGAGAGTCCTCCCAGCATTCCCATCTGAATGACACAAGCCAAAGGTTAGAGACTCTGCTCGCAACTTCCAACACAGTACTCAATGTCAACGTACCCCGTGCTGGTACAGCGGAAGCGACGGCGGGGTGTAACCAACGTGCTCCTTCTTGAGAAGTTGCTGGAAACCGCGATGCACGCGCTTCTTCTGGGTCGGCGGTCGGCTGCGTGAGTTGAGCATGTACTGGTCCGGGTCATTCGTCAGGCCAAGCGAGGCGCCGTGCATGCTCTGGAACGACTGCATGGCGGCGCCGTTGGGCGTGGATCCGTGGCCCATGTTGAAGTTAGCTTGGGCCTCAGCATTGGCGCCGGCCGCCGCTGCCGCGGCAGCCTCCTTGGCAGCTTGTTGCAACTGCTTCTTCTTCTCCCCGAACATGATCTCGTACTGCAGAAGAAATAAACTCAAAAAGGTTAGTCTTCGACGCGCAGGACAAAGTGTGAGCTTTCGTGGTGCACTCACGTCGTTGTTGTCCTTGGTCTCGTAGGGCTCGCCGTACTCGGTGTACTTGAGCAGGATCTGGTCCACGCTGGTGCTCGAGTACTGGTAGAGCTTCTCGTTCGAGTCGAACACGATGAGCGCGATCTCGCAGTCGCAGAGCTTGGACAGCTCCATGGCCTTCTTGAAGATGCCGTTCTTGCGCTTGGCGAACGTCACCTGGCGGTTGCGGTCGTCCTCGATGCGCTTGATCTGGATCTTCTTGCGGCCCATGGTGTCGCTACTTGGATGGCTGCCATATCCATAGAGATCCGAGTTAGCTTCTTGGATCGATACCCTCGCGCAGTTGACGCACACGCACCTTTGGAAATAGAGCTGTCGAATATAGCCGATATTTATATCTGGCAAAATCTCGAGTGGGGGCTGTAAAAATACCCGATCGGCGAGAGGCTCGGAGACAGTCGAGCTCGGTAGTGGCGAACTATTTTTAATGTGCGGGCTCCACTGCGCGGCCGAGGCTTTTCCATCGGTTGCAATCGGTGGAAAGTCGACGTCTGCCGTTGCGAAACCCCAAATTGGCTCGCTCCAAGAGGCGCGAGATCTATCTTTGGATGGCAGCCGTTACGCGGAAGCTGGAAGGAACGCGCGAGCGGCCGTCAGACTTGGCCTCACTATGCCAGGGTGAAGATCGCAGGGCACGTTGAAGTGCGATCGCCGCCGAGTCCGTTTTTGGGGATCTTTTGGCTCAATGCCAGCGCGAGCAGCGTTTCCGCTGCTAGCGGGATCAAGACCAGTAACTGGCACGCACGTACGATGCTGCGTCTTGTGGCTGCTCTGTGCAAATTGCAGCCTCAACACAGCAGAGCGCGGTGAGAGTCTCGATGCAGGCTGTCCTGCCGACACGCAGTCAATGCGCAGTCAGATAGAAGTACCAGTTGAATCGAGCCTGTAACTGCACCTGCAGGTGTTGCAGGTGACGCTTAATAGGCAACAAATTCCTGGCAGAAGCAGAAGCAGGTGCAGTACACGTAAAAGCTCTCACGGCTGCCGCCATTCGTTCGTTGACTTCGGGAAGCTGGTCAGAAAAAAGATCACATTCTCAAATGGCACCGCATTTTTCCTTGGCAAACCAGCACGGATCGGAAGCCGGTGTGCCTTGAAAACAGACCCAGCACAACGGCTTCCGATCCATGGGATCAAAAGTAACGGCACGAGGAGCTCACGTCGCAAGTTGAGAGCGCTTTCACTAATTCACGTTCGCCTCGCAAAGTTCCCATCTTATCGCTGGCGCTTCAGCGAGTCCCAGCAGCGCAATGGTGCAACTCGCCAGCAGGAGCCAGAGGAGCAGAGAATGACGAGAAGAACATGAAATCCAGCGCTGCTCCTTGGGGTCGCGAGTGCTGTACGGTTCAAGAGTAGCCCTGGACGCTGCGTCTCGACAGCACACAGCGATGTTGCAGGCATCGAATGACCAATGCCCCCATTGGCCGCATGCCAAACTTGGTTCGAAGGTGCTGCACCTCGCGGTGGACGGCGAATCTTTGACGACTGCGATGGAGACTTCCGACATACTTTTTTGCAGAATTCGGTACCGTTCACGGGAAACAGCCATCGGAGCAATGGTGATCGTACCTACTACAGTTGCTTTGTGCCGATTCAATGCCATCACAGCTCGACAACTTCCTTCGTGCGGCTAGGATGCCCATTATTCCAGAGTTGTCGCCACTGAATGCTTGGGTCGCTCACCCACAGTATCATGCGCGCGAAACACTCGTTAAACTCGCCGAATGCAGACATTGGGGTTGTATGAAGACACACAAAGCATGGGTGGTGTCCTGGCTTGGCAGTGCCCAGCCCCTTGTGCTGGAGAATCTCCAGTGGAGAGCTGCAGATGAAGTTGTCATCACACGTACTTAAGCGAATATCGGCATCGTCACCGTCAACTGCCGACTTCTTGAAGTATGTCGACGTCGCCTGTGCTGCTCTTCGCCCACGGGGCAGGCTTCTGCAAGGAGACCTGGGCTCCTATCATCCGCTACATCCGCCAGGCCACCCTGCTACTGCGCATGCCCAGCGTGGACTTCGCGAGCGTGGATCTACCTTTCCACGGCGTCAATCGGGACAACAGCGTCGCCGCGCACGTCGATGAGAGGGGTCCGCACGTGACGCATCCGGCCAACGACGCCATCGCCTTAGCCTCCGTCGCACTCCTGCAGAAGGCGCAGAGCTTGGGCTCAACTGGACGGCCGGTGATCGGAATTGGCCATTCCATGGGAGCAGCGGCGCTTTGGAAGGCTGAGGTGAGCAGCCCCGGGACGTTCAAGGGGCTAGTACTGTTCGAGCCCATCTACGGGCCCCCAATGCCCAAGGGACCGGACCGCCCGTACAACTTCATGGCCGACGTCACGCTGAAGCGCGAGTGGAAATGGTACGAACGCGTTGCTCGTGCTGTGCTTGAATCATTCGGATGGCGTTGCTTGTGCTGATCCTTTTGTCCTTCTGCCCTACGTGTGCAGGCCCTCAATTGAGGCAGCGACTGCCTTCTTTGAAAGCTGGAAGAGCTTCTCGTCGTGGGACCGCGAGAGTCTGGCGAGCTGGATGCAAGGCGCCATCGTTCCCGACGAAACGGAAAGCGGTGCTGTCGTGTTGGCGTGCCACCCGACGATCGAAGCCTCCATCTACAGCGGCGGCCGGCTGTGGCTCTCCGGGCAGGATCAAGGCAAACCAAAGTGCCCCACGACATTCCACAGCGGCAGCACCACCCGACTGTATCGCCCCGAGGTCTTTGAAGAGATCGCCACTCGCCATCCTGAAATCTACAAGACCCACGCCTCCATGGTCGGCCGTTCGCACCTGATGGTACTGGAAGACCCCGAGGCTTGCGCAAAAGCCATCGTCGCCGATCTGGAAGCCTTGAACTGCTTCCAAACCTCTGCAACCAGCAACCTGTAGTAATCGGGACTATTTTTTGGTTCGTAATCACCACGTCAGATTTTGCGTTTCACACCAAATTCTCAGACTGAGCCTCTCAGTTGGCAATTGTCTTCGTCATGGCCAAGTCCGGGGCGACGTTGTTGTTCGCGCATGCCACGGGCTTCTGCAAGCAGGTCTGGGACCCTGTCATCCGTCGCCTGAAGCTGTCACCTTTGTTGCAAGGCGCAGTGGAGGAATACGTGACGTACGACCAGCCGTTCCATGGTGTCAACCGCGACAATTCCGTGGTTGGCCACGTGTATCACAAGAACGACGACCCCAAGTCCCTGCGAGTGAAGCACCCGATGAATAACTGGCCGGACATCAGCGCAGATGCAGCGTTGGAACAAGTTAAAAAGCTCCAGTCGAGAAATTCCGAGCGTGGGCCGTTGATTGGCATCGGCCACTCGATGGGAGCGGCGGCGCTCTGGGCCACGGAGGCTAGACACCCCGGCACCTTTGACGGCCTCATTCTCTTTGAGCCGATCTATGGAGAGGTCGACGCGGACTACGACAAGAAGGCGGATTTCCTCATTTCGCTCACCTTGGCTCGCGAAAACAAATGGTACGTCTGGCATGGTGGGATTGACGTGGACCTCAGGCTAACCGTGCTTTTGCTGGGCTGTCCAGGCCCTCCATGGATGCTGCTGTCGCTCACTTCGAGAACTGGAAGAACTTCTCCACTTGGGATCGTGAAACACTCGCTGGCTGGCTCAAGGGCGCCGTGGTGTTCGACGAGCAGCAGCAAGCCGCGGTGCTCGCGTGCGACCCGCTCATCGAAGCCTCCGTGTACGCCGGCTCCCGCCTCGTCCTAACGGATCACGAGCTCGCCGCTCCTCGCTGCCGCGTCAATTTCCACAGCGGAGATCGTACTAAGCTGTTCAACCACAAGGTGTTCGACAGTTTTGCACTCAAGCACCCGCAAATCTACACGAACCACACTCCCCTGACCAACACGTCGCACCTCATGGTATTCGAAGACCCCGAGGCGACCTCCAACGCCATCCTCAGCAACCTGCAGCAGCTCTCGCACCTCTAGAAGTGTCCTCTTTAAAAAAAGTAGTGTCCTCTTCAAAAATAGTCCCCCAAAAAAGTCAATTTTTATGAATTGTGTACGTATCCGACTAAAAAAACGAGCGGCTCACATTCCCAATCATCATCTCAACATGGCGCAATTGGCGGCAAGTAAGCCGCTGCTGCAGCTGCTACGCGGGCCCAGCGGCAAGCTCTGGGAGGTCTGCATCGGCCTGGAGGTGCACGCACAGGTGCTGAGTCGCTCCAAGCTCATGAGCGGCGCCGCCGCGGCCACGTTGTCCTCCGCAAAGCCCAATCGTCACGTGAGCTTCTTCGACGCAGCACTACCGGGCACGCTGCCCGTGGTGAACCGCGAGTGCGTGCGCCAGGCTATCCGCACGGGTTTGGCAGTGGACGCCACGCTACACCCGCGCTCGCTGTTTGAGCGCAAGCACTACTTCTACTGCGATCTGCCGCTGGGCTACCAGTTGACACAGCAGCGCGCGCCCGTGGCTTCAGGCGGCGCGTTGCACTTCGATCTGCCCTTGTCCAGTGTGGTGAGTGAGCATACAGGTGGTGAGAGTGAAGAGGCGGCCTTTGACGCGTCCAAGTACAAGTCGCGCAAGGAGAAGAACGAGGCACTGAGGAAATGGAAGGCCAAGCACGCCAAGAACAAGGAGGACGTGGTCTCCAGGAGCGTGCGCATCACGCGTATCCAGATCGAACAGGATTCGGGCAAGAGCAACCACGATCTGGAGGAAAAAAGCACCGTCGTGGACCTCAACCGAGCGGGAACGGCGCTGCTGGAGATCGTCATGGAGCCCGATCTTCGCAGTCCGCTCGAGGCGGGGCAGGTCATGCGCCAGCTGCAGCACTTGCTGCGTCATTTGGACGTGTGTGACGGGAACATGGAGGAAGGCTCCATGCGCTGCGACCTAAATGTCAGCGTACGCCCGACGAACCTTGGAGCGGAGGCCGACGCGGAGAGTCTCCACGAAGCGCTCACGTCCAGAGATGCAGCGCCGTTTGGAGAGCGAGTCGAGGTGAAGAACATGAACAGCATTCGGAACATGATGCGCGCTGCGGAGTACGAGGCGAGGAGACAAATTGCGCTGATCGAAGAGGAAGACGGCGAAGTGCATCGCGAAACGCGCTCGTTCGACGCTGCCACGGGAGAAACTGTCAGTCGAAATGCTGGATACGTTTGCTCTGCGGAGGAACTAACTGTCGTGTGTGTCGCTGTATGATGTTGTAGAAACGCATGCGTTCAAAGGAAGGTGCGAAGGACTACCGGTTCTTCCCGGAGCCCGACTTGCCTCCGCTTGTTGTGCCGGAAAAGCTCATCCAGGAGATTAGTGAAAGCATGCCAGAGCTTCCCGATGCGCTGAAGGGACGACTGTGCGTTCAGTATGAACTCACTCCGTACGAAAGCTCAGTGCTGGTGAACGAGCCTGGGGCAGCCCAGTACTTCGAGACGATTGCGACGCAGAACGCGCGACCGTCGAAGATGGTGGTGAACTGGGTGCTAAACGACTTGTTTGGACACCTCAAGGCAACCAACGGCGATGTCGCCACCAGTCCGGTGCAAGCTGCTGGGCTTGGAGCGCTCATCGACCTCATTCAGGACGGAACGATCTCGGGCAAAATCGCCAAGGATGTCCTGGAGCTCATGTTCTACGAAAACGAGGCGAAGAAGTCACCACTGCAGATTGTGGAGGAGAAGGGGTGGAAGCAGATCCAGGACCCGGAAGAGATCCGTGCGCTCTGCCGAGCTGTTCTCGATGACCCCGTATGCTGCGCTTTGTCCTGTCAGCTTGACTTGTTTGTTTCGCTAACATGATTTGATATTTCGCCTCTGTAGAAAGCGAAGAAGAACCTCGCAGCCTACTGGAAGGGCAAGACGCAGCTCTTCGGATTCTTTATTGGCCAGGTGATGAAGCGCTGTGGTGGCCGTGTTCACCCGGAGCTCGCGAACAGCATCATGCAAGAGATCTTGGACGAGCACAAGCAGTAGATCGGTCATAGAAGAAAGGGTCGTCATAGGAGGCAGCCCTTCGTGTTCGCGAACAAACTGCTTGAAAAACAATAGAAGACGTATTGGCAAGCATTGGAACGCAAGCCTACCATTGCAGTCTAGATGCCAATGCTGCTGCAAGATGCACTCGGATCTTACAATTCTGCTGGAACTATAGGATAGCGGCCCGTGTGATCCCGCGACGGCAACTTAGGTTGCAGCGTACCATCCCGTCCATGCTAGAGCTCCAAACTCCTTTCGAGGTAGAACGAAAATTTCCAGAGCTTCGCCACGGCCACTAACACCTTCACTATGCACTTGCTCGGCAACGGAATCATTATCAAGTCCGACCTCCTCAGCCCTGGCAGAACCGTAAATACCGTTCCCCACTCGACCTCCAGCGTCTCCACAGCTGCTGGGTCAGTTCGATGGGCTGGCCAGTACCGATCTTCATCCAAGTCCCCCACTTGAAGGCGGAGATCGCGCACTGCGCGGTCATCAGCTTCAACGACTTTGTACATCGCAGCGACGCCCTCGGCCGTGGCCGATTCTTCCAGCTTCAAAGGCATTGGCGTTCCGTGAAACGTCGACACGAGAGAGCGCTCCGAGTGCAGAGTGTTCTTGCACATGAGCGCCACATCCTTGAGGTGATCCAGCCGCAGCTTGGGCGCGCTATTATATAGGCGCCAAGTCTTGTGTGCCGTTATAGACGGCGAACTTGGGCACGAGGGAGACAGCAGCGTCGGCATCGTCCGTGAGCAACTTCTCAGTTTGGAGAAAGAGGATGGAATGATCAAGTTCATACAGAAGTAGACTTTGCATTAAATATGATAACCAGTGGCGCTGTCATATGCACAAAGTTCTTCGTCGCTCTTCTCTCTTACAGCTTCATCGGGAGCGCGTCGCGGTGGTACTTGGCGCGGAAGTAGTCGCGCACGTAACCGAGCACGAAGAAGTACTCGTAGATGAGCACGGCGGCCGTGTCGGCGATGGCCCAGCCGAAGAGCTCCCAACGGAAGTCCACGGGCAGCGGGATGTCCGGCAGCCCCACGACGTTGGTGCTGCTGGCCACGCGGAACTGGTCGCCGAAGCGCGACGGAGGCCCCACGAAGGTCACGACGATCACCACGAGCAGCAGCGCGTACCAGAAGAGCAGGAAGATGTTGTGCCAGATCGGGCGGCGGAAGCGCGAGCCCAGCCCCATGGTGAGCCCCGTGGACATTTGCTGGAAGCAGATGATGAACCACAGAGTGGAGCCCAGGTTGCTGTCCTGCAGCAGCCACCACTGCACCAGGTTGACGTTGGCGGGCGTGAACGGGCAGTACCAGGGCTGCGTGGTCAGGTCGTGGATGGCGCCGTACAGGAACAGCCAGTGGATCACCGCCGCGCCGACCAGTGAGCAGACGGTCGTAGGGCCCACGAGACTCGACGTCGGGCGCTGCGAGCCCATCTTGGCCTGCGGACGAGCGCGGGTGAGGCCGTACGAGAGGCCCACGAGGATCGCTCCATCCAGCATCATAAAGCCAAACTGCGAGATGAAGACGCCGTTGTAGTACATGACGGTACGGCAGCCGATACCGATCAAGCCGTACATGATGAGGTACTTGACGCTGGCGAACGACGTGGCCAGCGCACCGCGGCCTTCGAGAACCAGATCCACCACCGACTTGAGCGTACGGGACTTGCTCGTGAACGGAGACACCACCGAAGCCTCGGCGTCGCTCAAAGCGACACCGACGTGGGCAATGCGCAAGGCACCGCAGTCGTTGCCGCCGTCACCGCACATGCCCGTGACCGAGCCCGTGGCCATGTGGAGCTTGACGCAGTCCACCTTGCCCTGCGGCGTCATGCGGCTGAAGATGCGGATCTTGAGCAGGATCTTCTGGATGTCCCCCATCTTGACGAGGAAGTCGAAGGCCTTGCCGGTCACCGCCAGCTCCACCTTGGTGTCCACCGACTCGACCATGTCGCGGATATCGTCGAAGGAGAACGCCTGCTGCGTCTCCACGTCCTTCCAGACGAGCATGGCGCCCGTCTTGTCGTCAGCCACCATGTCACCAAGAACCATCTGCGCGTCCTCGTCCACCATGCCACTGGCGCGCGCAATGTAGCAGCCCGTCATGGCGTTGTCGCCCGTGATCATGACCGGACGGATGTCGCCCTGCTTGAGCGTCAGGATGGCGTCACGCGAGTCCTCCTTGATCTCGTTGCGGAACATGATGAGACCGAGCAGAGCCAGAGACTCCTCCACGGCGTCACGGTCGGCCAGGAACGCAGCGAGCTTGGCCTCGTCCATCGCCGGCATCTCCTTGTACGCGATGCCGAGCACGTAGCATCCGTTCTTGGCCAGGTTCTCGGCTGTCTCGAAGTAGTTGGCCGGGATCGAGGCCGTGCTGGACACCGACTCCATCTTCTCGTATGAGCCCTTGCAGAAGACGAGCAGCTTGCCTGTGCTCTTGTGCTTCATCACGACGCTCATGGACATGCGGTGGTGGTCGAACTCGAAGCGCTTGACGAACTCGAGCTCCTCCGAGCCGTCCGCAGACTGCACAATCGGCAGCTGGCCTTCCAGCTCAATGAGCTTCCACTGCGTGCTCTTGAACATCTTCACCTCGACCTCGTTGCCGACCAGCTCGCCGTTCAGCGAGCCAACCGCGTGACACGACGCCAGCGAGAACTTCATCATCTGGTTCAGAGAACCGTCGGTCATGTCGTTGAACTCCGCCATGAACTCGCCCGACTCGCCGATGGGGACACATCCACGGTAGTCCAGGCCCTCCTTGGTGATGGTTCCCGTCTTGTCGAAGCAGAAGACGCGCACCTTACCGCACAGAGTGATACGCTGCGTGTTGAGGCTGAAGACGTCCTGCTTCTGAAGGCGCTTGGCCGCGTTCACCTGGCCGACGGTCATCACCACAGGCAGCAGCGGGTTCAACACGGCGCTGAACATGAACATGCCGTACACGAACGCGAACAGCGTGTTGCTCAGCCCGGCGTTCTCAATCAGGAACTTCATGGCGAAGTAGGCGGCGATCAGCCCGATGACGAACAGGACCGAGAAGACGGCCTTGAGGTGCTCGTCGTACTTGAACCGGATCGGGGCCGGGTACAGAATGGCCTGCACGAGCTGGCCACGACTGGTGTGGGCGCCCGTAGCCTGCACGATGGCGAGGATCTCCTCCTCACGGCCCGAGGCCAGAGTTCTGGTGCCGGAGAAGAGCGTGTACTTCTTGCCGTTGCCCTCGGCATCGTAGACATCGCTACTGTCGTTGGGGAGCGGGAACTTCTGAACGGGCATGGACTCGCCCGTGAGCATCGACTCGTCGCAAACCGTCGAGCCCTTGACGATCACCAAGTCGCACGGCAGCTCCCAGTTCTCGGCCACGCGCACGAGGTCACCCGGAGCCAGCTCCGAAGACTTGATCGTAATCCACTCTCCGTCGCGCTTGACGGTCACGTCGGCGACGTAGTGCGTCATCTCCACGACCGACGCGAGCATGCTACGCTTGGCGTAGATGTTGAACGCCGCCGCCAGCACGATCACCACCGTGTTGAGCACGGACACCCAGACGTAGTCGGTGAAGTACCAGACGTAGTAGCACATGAGCTGGTAGATATAGAAGAAGGAGAAGAACTCGTCGACGATCGAGGTGGCCCAGGACGGCATCTCCACTTCGATGGCGTTGCGGCCCACAACGTCGACACGGCGAACATGCTCGTCGCTGGTCAAGCCCTGCGAGTCCGAGAGGATCTTGTCGAACGAGTCCGGGAGGACAACCGAGCCCGGGATGAACTTGCCCTCCACATCGTCAAACGTGTAGCGCAGGTGCTGGAACTCGAGGTAGCGCGCACCTTCCGTCGTGGTGTGGACCGTGACGGTCTCCTCCACGCCCTGACGCGAGTGCGGGAACAGGAACCCCTCCACCTTGAGCACCATCTGCGCGACGCCCGAGCGGTCCGCTAGCATGGTCTCCGTCACTTCCGGCTTGTACATGAGCACGCGCGTGCACTTGTCCAGCGCCGTCGGGAAGCGGAAGAAGTTGAGGATCTTGAAGCGGTACACCACCACCACCACAAACCAGACCGTCGCGATCACCCACAGCGAGATGAAGACCTTGATGACCACGGTCGTGGGGTTGAACCACGCGGCGTACTCATCCGTGGCGAGCTTGCCCTGGTTGTCTCGAATTGTGAGAATGATGGGAATGTTGAGAAACACCGTCATAAGTACGAAGTAACCGAATACGACGTAACCGACGATCGAGTCCGTGTAACCGCTCTGCACAATGTCCTCGGTGCTGTTGCGGAGCTGCACCTCGGACGCGCGGTCCGCCAGCGACGGACGGGTGACCGACGTCTTGATGCCGGGCGTCTCGGGGCCTCCACGGTGGTCCAGCAGCTTCTTGCCGCCGTCCTCAATGGACGTCAGCGGGGCGGCCGAGTCGGACGGCTGGTGCACACCAACTAGACTGCGCAGCGCGGCCCAACAGGCCAGACTGATGAAGCAGGCAGCGTAGATGGCGTACACGACGACCAGCGGCGTCTCCGTGAAGCTGTTGAAGCGGTACACCGAGGCGCTGGAGGCACTGGTGCAGAGGCCTTGCGCCGTGGTGTTAACCGTGCCGTCGTCCAGCATAATGCTCCTGCAGACGGCGCCAATGGGCAGCGACGCGTTGTTGTTGCGCGGGTTGGGCGTGGACGTCCAGAAGACCGACGTGTCCGTCGAGTCCTCGGCGATCGACGCGTTCTGCGTGTAGATATCGTCGTCGCTGCCAGGCGCGAAGGTGCACTGCAAGGTGCTGACGACGGCTCCGTCGACGGCCACATCGTGCAGGCGGCAGGTGCGATCGGCCTCGCCATAGACGTAGCTGGGCGTCGACGGCGCGTAAAGCGACACGTCTCCGTCCGGGTCGTAGTTGACCTGGCGACTCTTCTGCCAGCCTTCGTCGTAGAAGCTCGAGTAGCCCTCGCCCTGCGGCTTGTTGTAGCGGATGTACACGAGGCCGTTGGAGACGTCCGAGCCCTCGGGCGCGCCCAGGTCGCAGCAGTAGTACTGCGGCGAGTGGTTGATGGCGCAGGCCGGGTAGTCCAGCTGGGACGCCGTGCCCGAGACCAGCAGCGGTAGCACTGCGGCCGTCACGGCCAGCAGCGAAGTCCACATGATGTTGTAGCGGCAGTTATCGCAATGGGCGACTTGAGCGCGAGTCGAACGATTGAGGAATGGCGAGTCCGTGTTGCCGAGCTCCGAACGATTGGCAAGCTCGTGACCTGGCAGGTCACACGTCTGCTCTTGTCACTTGAAGAGCTGGTGTAACGGTGTGTACCTTTTCCAAGTGCGGTACCAACGCAGAAAGATAATTGCGGTAAGATTATCAAAATATGGTAGATATTTGCAAATCAACTGTCTATAAGTATTGGCATATTAAATTTAAAATAGGAAATGCACCGTGTTTTGGTAGTACATAACTAATAGACCTGGTTTTGATGGCGTTAAAATTAACAACGCTTGATTGGTCCCGGAGCATCTCAATGGACCCCTTATTGCCGTGCACCCGGTTGTATTCATACCGTCGAGCTCCCTCGTCAGTAAAAGCACTCGCTCCATGTACATGCACTCGGCGTACGCCTTGCTGGGCAAACTAGCTCAACTGGCAATGCATGTAGCAGGCCCAAGGCAAGTCACCGCTGGCATGGATAACCAGTGAAATTCGGCAAAAACACGCTTGCCCGTGTCCAGGCTCTGGCGGCAGGTTTCGTCGACAGGTCGCCGAGAAATAAGAGGTACGGTTGCGAGCAGAGACCGCCGCGGAGTTCTCTAGCCAGCCATTCTGCGGACCGCGCGGAGGACCGGTCAGGCTGCATCGCATCGGAGGTGTTTACGTGGAGGGTGTCACGTTTCCTAGACCACCCGCCCGCTCATCGTGTGGGCGAGTGAGTGATTCCAGCCCGGACCGCTTCGCTCTTGGAGCTTTGGCGACGAGCTGAATGCAAGCCAACTCGGCTCAATGCTCATCCTAGCGAGCTTGGAATTGCTGCAAACGAAGGTCTGATACCTTGCACGGCAAACCCAGCTTGCACACCAACAGCGCCAAATGCCCGACACGTCCAGCTACGTCAGCGCGGTACGCCCAATCGCGCCGGCCTGGCCTTTTTCGTACAAAGGCACTGACAATGTCGACCAGCGCGACAGCTTTTGCCAGCTTTTGCCGACCACGTCATGTTACTGTACACTTCAGCACCAGCGTTTCACATCCGTACCGTCGAAACAAGACGGCGAAAGTCCGAGTCGTGATTTACACTGTGAATTGTGCCTCGAAGTGCACTTGTGAATCGGAATCGCGAATCGCTGGGGAGGGTTCGCGATCTCGAGCAGTTGAACTCACTAATTCGCATTCAGAAAAACACCGACGTACATGTATGTTGATCGCCGTGGGGGCAAGTGACCCTGCAGGTGTCATTGCACTCCAGCGCCTTCTCCATCCACCTCTGACGCTGGTGCAACTCGAAGGTGTGTGTGCTGGTCGAGGTTAGCCGACAAGAGATGACTCCAGCCTGAATGGTAAACGGGGTGATCCGCTTCTCGTCACCGTGAGGACTCGATCGTAAAGTGCATTCGTAACATCTATCTACGCAGCTATCAACGCAACTACAAAGCTGTTCGCTGCGGAAGTACTCACAGCCACCCACCCGATATGATGCGGTTCTGCAGCTGAAGCGTTCTCACGTGGCTATCAGTCGACAGGCAGGAACAATCTCGGGCAAAAGTGCCAAGGGTATTCTGGATCTCATGGTCAACGAAAATGAGGTGAAGAAGTCACCTTTGCAGATTGTAGAGAAGAACGGGTGGAGGCATGTCCAGGGCTCCGAAGAGATCCGTGCGCTCTGCCGAGTTGTTCTTGATGACCAGGTACGATGCATTTTACCGTGCTGTTTGTTTCTCTAGCATGTTGTAGGAAACGAAGAAGAACCTCGAGACCGGATTCTTCACCGGTCTGACGATGAAGCGCCGTGGTGAGCATGTTCGTCTGGAGCTCGCTAACGGCATCATGCAAGAGGTCCTGGAAGAGCACAGGCACTAGATCGGAGATATAACAAATCCTGCTGTCGTAGGAGGTGGGGTGGCTTGCCAATTTTGTGAACAAGCTAGTCGATGCAAATACTACGTACGCTCAGCAACTTCCCTTGTACGTATGGATTGTTGTTGAGGCTTTCCTTGAGGCCCAGCACAGAACGCAATTCCAGCATCTCACTGCAGCACGCCATGCATCTGCAGCAGCTTTTTGTAGATCAGCGCAAACAGCGCGACAACAATGCCGACCGTCAGGTAGTGCAGGAACGTGTCCACGCTGTCCGACTCGCGCACCTGCGCAACATGATGAGCAGCAATTGGCGTGTCCGCAGTTTGATGGGGTTCGTCCACTGCCGGTGCTGCCTCTGCTTCACCGGCTTGCGCTGGTATTGGTACTTGTGCAGGAGCGGCCGTGGTTGAATCAGCCGCTTCGTGGGCACTAGACTCCTCCGTCGTTGATGTCTCCTCTGTCGGCGTGTCCTTGGTATCAATTGCGGCATCTTCTTGAACTGCCTCTGTCTTTTGTACTTCCGTTTCTGCGCTTCCTGCAGCACCAGTCACCTGCTTGCCATTCTCACTAGTAGCAGGAGCATCCACTGCCTGCTCGTTCTCCTTGGATGCACTAGCGGGCGGGGCCTTTTCCAAGCTGTGCATGTGCAGTTGAGCAATCTGATCGGCATACTTGGAGGGCTTCTTGTCCTCTTCGACGCCGTCCTGTTCGGTCTCCAGCTCCGGCAGCAAGTCCACGATTCTTCCGCAAGTCTCACACTTGTAGTCAACAGACTAACACCAACAAGACCATTAGAATCATGTCCACAAACACCCCCACCAACTTTCACGTACCAGCTTGGCCAGTCGTCTGCGCTCGTCCGCGGGGAAGTCGAGCGCGCCAATAGCGCCTTCGCCCTTGGTCGGCATGAAGCTGATGAGCGCCTCCAAGATGAGGCGCACGCCCCACGCCGGCTGCCACTCCTCCGGGTGGTAGGCCGAGATGCTCAGACAGATTTTCTTCTTCACCTCAAAGCGGCCGTTGGGCTGCACACCAACCAGCATGAAACCCAAGAACAATCAACACTTGTCTTTCATATCCAGCCATACCGCAGGCAAGCGTACCGTGAGCAGCATGATGTTGGGCGGCTTGAACGGGTAGTCGGACGGCAGGATGATGCGGCCGTGGTAGATGCCGCCCTCGAACTCCGTGTCTCGAGGGCCGCGCAGCGTGAAGTGCCAATCGAACATGTTGGTCTGCATTAACGCATAATTAGCAGAGCAATTGGGATAAGTGGGCGACTGCAATTGCGCCGCACCTCGAGAGGCGATGCCGCGTACTGGTCGCTGGGGTTGGTCATCATCTCGCGCACATCCTGCAGAAGAGAGAGAGAGGAGAACGGGGTGAGGCGAGAGCGACAACAGGTGGTAGGAGCTGCTGCCGATGCGCGTACGCCCTGGATGCGCTTGATAGCGGTGTTGCGCACGCTCGCCGCCATGGCTTGCAGAGGTGTCGCCTTGCACTTGCTGAACTTGTATTTTTGCTGACGCGTCGCGGAATCAGACGAAATGTTGCGCTAAAAAGCGGTCATGATAAAGTTGCCTGTGCGACAATAAGTTGCATGATCATTTTAGGCTTCGCCTCGGGGTACCTGCCCGTTGTATATGTGAAAGTAACGACTGGACACCTCAAGTGGCCCACATTAAACCTGTCTATCTGACTGGTATGCATAGCTACAGGTTATTGGTGTAGACACATACTTCGGTGCTACACACAATGTATCCATATCTAGTTGACTGGATAGCAAAGTTTGCCAGCGGCACTGCCGCCTTCCTTAAAACTCAATCACAACTTCTTTTCCTTCCTACTGCCCAAGCCGTCCCTATCCGACACCTTTAACAGGTTATGAGCCCAACGCAAGCCTCCGCCGCCGACGATCGCGATTTTCCGCGCCTGAATGGCCGGAACTTCATCATCTGGAAGACCAGAGTCACCGCTGCCCTGGAAGGCAAGAGCCTGCTCGGCTTCGCCACCCAAGTCGACTACACCGGAGACTTCGACTCCGACTCCGAGTCCGATGACTACTCCAGTCCAGCGCTGTCCGACATGAAGGACATGGAGGATGCTCTTGATGCAGCTGGAGCGCCCAAGGCCGATAATGTGGGGGACCCCTCACCATATGAGCCCTCCTCCGAAGGAAACTCACCCACCGCTGGAGACGACAGCGACGTGGAAATGGGGCAGGTACAACCCCCCACCATCCAGTCTTACGCTGAAAAAAAGCGCGAAGATCTGAAGAAGGCCGAGAAGCGGAAGGCCAAGAGCCAGAAACTGAGCTCGAAGAAGCTACGGCTCGGTGAAGCGAGGGCGAAGGCTTTCCTCATCAAGACTATCGACGACCAACACGTCCTCATGGTCAGAGACATGCCTACGGCGTACGAGATCTTCCAGACGTTCTGCAACAAGTACGAAGGTGCTGCCATCCATGGCGACCCGTACTACATCCAGTCGTACTTGATGGCCCTCAAGTACGAGGAAGGTGCCGACCTCATGTCTTTCATTCTCGATTTGGAAGCCGCCATGAAAGCTGCCGCGGAAGCAACGAACAGTGTGCTGAGCGATGAGCAAAAATCGCTCTATCTGTACCATTCCCTGCCGACTGAGTGGAAGTCGGAACTCGCCGTTTGGAAAGGCAGCCGGAAATTCATTCCGTATGAGGACCTGAAACACCACATTGAGACCAAGGTCCAAAACGAGCTAGCGCGCAATCGCTATATCCTCAGGCAAGGTGCACCGGAGTCCAAGGAAACACGATCCGAGAGGGCTCTTCAAGCCTCAGCGCCATTACCGATGCCGACCTCACTTCAAGAACCTCCCCAGACGGAAACTGCGGTTGTGTCCATGCAGAAGTGCACGTACTGCCATCGCGACAACCACGACACGGTCGACTGCTACATCTTGCAGCGTCACCTACGTGATGGCCAAGTGAAAGCTGGTACAGTCCTCCCAGCCAACTTTAAGCTGAAAGCTTCGCAAGGCTCGCAACGTCAGCACCCCTACAAGGGTGACTACAAGGGAAACCGTGGCAAGTCCTCGCGTAACAACTATGGCGGTCGTGGATCCAACAACAGGAACTATGGTGGAACACGCCATGATCATCGTGACGGCCGAGGCTATCGTGACCAAGAACAACGCAACAAGTTTCATGGTCGACGCAACCAGGATGGAAACGCCTCCGACAACAGCGAGTATGGCGTCATCGCCATTACGACTCTCGACCTCAGCTACCAAACCAAGGAGCTAAGTCTCACTGCTCAAGTCGACCACAGTGATCCCACGTGGACCATCGACTCCGGCTGCAGTCGCCACGTCACGTCCAGCCAGCATTGGTTTGAGACTCTGACGCCTACCATAGGAAAGTCAATCACGGTCGGAGGCAACCACCAGATACCCATCATGGGAACTGGCACCGTGAAAATGGTGATCAAGGACACGAAGGACAACGATCGAGTCATCACTCTCAACAACGTGCTGTATGCACCCGACCTCAAGTTTAACTTGCTCTCGGTCTGCCAGGCTGTCGAATACGACTACAAGATCAACTTCCCGACCGCCAAGAAATGCGTCTTATTCTTCAAACGCGGAACGAAGTTCGAAGCCACAACTGGAGAAGGAACTCGCCTGTACCAGTTCAAGGCCCGCCCGGCAGACACTAAACAAGAAGCCCATGTGGCCAACTCGGGTAAGTCTGACAACATTATGCTTTGGCACAAACGCATGGGTCACCCTAACTTCCGCGTTATGCAGGATCTGACTAGAACAAACAAGGTCCGGGACATGCGACTGTCGAACTTCGACCCCAAGAAGGACTACTTTTGCTCCTCGTGCACATACGCCAAAACACACCGTAACCCATTCAATAAAGGAAAAGTTGAAAGGGCGAAATTCCCACTTGAAAAGGTTCATACCGACATGGCTGGTCCTCTCCCAACTCCTACACTTTCCGGTTGTCAATATTTTCTGACCTTCATCGATGACTACTCGCGATACATGTTCATCTACGTTATCAAACGCAAGTCAGATTTGTACACCTGCTATGAAGATTTCCGAAAGAAAGCGAGAAATATGTTTCATGCAGACGTGGGAGAACTCGAATACCGTGCCAACGTGCATGACGCAGAAATCCAGACCCTCCAAAGTGACAATGCTCGTGAATACGAAAAACTTGGCCGAATTATTTTCGAAAAGTACAACACCCATGCACAGTTCACAAATGCATACACACCACAACAGAATGGTGTTGCAGAGAGGCGAATGCGCACACTGCTCGAGCGCATACGGGCGTTCTTGTTTGACGGTGACCTCCCCCAACTCTTGTGGGGAGAATGCGTGAAACACGTTGCCGATCTACTCAACATTACCCCGAGTTCTGTCACTAACAATGTCACTCCACATGAAAAGTGGTTCAACAAGAAACCATCCGCTAGCTACATCAAAGTTTTCGGCTGTACCGCATACGCTCACATCCCGGAGTTATACCGAAACAAGCTCGAAAAGCGAGCGCGAAAATGCATGTACTTGGGAATCCCTTCAAACAAAAAGGGCTACCGGCTTTTAGATACACAAGAAAATCGGATTATCTACAGTCGCGATGTTACATTCCGTGAAAACGAATTTCCCAAACTGGATTTTCTCGACTCTCAGATCACCACCGACGTGCTCCATCATTCTCCTGATGCTACAGTCATTCCACCACCACCTCTTCGCTTACCATCCATGGTGGAAATGCGTCAACGACATGCAAATGCATTAACCGCCGAAGAGAAAGAACCGGCAACGAAGAAAGTCAAAACGACACCATCCGCTCTAACCTCGGATCCAACACACCTGCTACCCGATGATCCCCTAGACCAAGCGGAACGCGAACACGATCGCATAACCCTCTATACACTCCTTGCTATCAGGCATATCTCGGAACCGAAAACCTACAAGGACGCCATGCGCCTTCCCGAAGCCGCCCACTGGAAACAAGCTGCGCGGTCAGAGTACAAATCGCTCATGGAGAATCAAACCTGGACACTCACCAAACTACCAAAGGGCCGACGAACCTTACAGTGCCGTTGGGTATTCGTCGTGAAATACAAAGGCGATGGATCTATCGATCGCTACAAAGCTCGCCTGGTAATTAAGGGTTTCCTCCAGCGATATGGAATTGACTACGACGAAATCTTCTCGCCGGTTATCCGTATGGAAGTCCTACGCTTACTACTTACTATTGCCGCCCTCCTAGACATGGAAATCCATCAAATGGATGTTAAAACCGCTTTTCTGAATGGGTATCTTGATGAAGAAATTTACATGGAGCAACCTGAAGGGTTCACTTGCCAGGGAAAAGAAAACCTAGTCTGCAAACTCCTAAAGAGTCTCTATGGGCTCAAGCAAGCCCCTCGCATCTGGTACTTGACCCTATGTGCATTCCTAACGTCACTCAACTTTCGCAAACTGACCAAAGATCAGTGTGTATTCATCGGTGAAATTGATGGCCACACATGCTACATTCTTGTGTACGTTGATGACCTTCTCATCATTGCACCCACAATCCACATCATCCAACAGATCAAGGACGCGCTTAAGCAACGATTTAAAATGTCCGATCTGGGCGAAGCCGAATATCTCTTAGGGTGGTCTATCGTTCGCGATCGTAAAAATCGATCCATTTTCGTCCACCAAGAGAAATACGCTACCAAAGTCCTGGACCGGTTCTCTCATCTCAACTCCTATCCGGTTGGGACACCAACGGACCCGAGTGTCAAACTCTCACTCAATATGTGCCCACAAACGCCTGCGGAGCACGATGAGATGACAGCGATCCCGTACAGAGAGGCAGTCGGTAGCTTTATGTACCTGATGATGGGAACCAGACCCGACCTCGCATATTTCTTGCGAGAGGTAAGCCAGTTCCTTGCCAATCCAGGCAAACAACACTGGAATGCGGTCAAGAGAGGCCTTAGATACCTAAATGGTACACGTAATATGGGTATCACCCTCGGAGGAACGGAACACCTAGAGAAATACAACACCGAGCACTATCTGACAGCATTCTCAGATGCAGACTATGCTAATTGCCCAGACACACGGCGATCCGTAGGAGGATATATCACCTACATGTGTGGAAGTCCAATTTCTTGGCAGTCCAGGAAGCACCACACAGTGGTGCTATCCACAACAGAATCTGAATACATTGCCCTATGCCATTGCATGCAGGAAGTTCTCTTCCTTAACCTACTACTCGTAGAATTAAAACACGATAGTCCACATGCAATCACCCTCTACGAGGACAATCAGAGCTGTATTAAACTAGCCAACAAAACTACTCTCCAGAATCGGAGCAAGCACATACATGTTAGGTATGCATTCGCACAAGAGAAGGTTGAACGCAAAGAATTCTCAATTCAGTACTGCAATACCAAAGAAATGGTGGCAGATATCTTTACCAAGTCGCTCGCAAAGCCAACCTTCACAAAATTACGAAATGCCCTCTGCACGGTTGCAGCAAAGAACGAGAAGTAATTTTCGGAAATATGGATGTCCTACCGATATAAATAAATAAATAAATAAATAGAACCCACAATGAAACAAAATCAAATTAAAGAAAAACCACACACCAAATTGAACAGATTAAAATGTCATTCTTAAATGTCCTCAATGGCGTACACGCCATCAATATGCTCGAAGTACGAGCTTAGCTTCTCTTCACTATTAGGAAAATACAAGTAATTGTCGGACTCAATAAAGAGAATTTTCTTCCCGACAGTGGCCCTGGCAATACAGTGCCAGGTGCCTACTTGTTGACCTGGCCGACGCCCAATGATTATGAGAGCTGGTCGCTTGCACCTCACAATGCGCTCCACGCGCTTGGATGCCCCGCACTTGAACTTCTTGTTCATGAACACAAATTGCTTGCCTTGTTTTTGAAGAGCTTGATGCATGGCGTGCGTGGTGTAAGCACCGTCACGCTCACTACCATGGTCTTCATTGGGTCTCTCAGTCTTGAGCTTCTTAAGCACCGGCTTCATCGAGACCCGCGTGAGAAAGTCACGCTTCTGCAGGGCGTTGTTGACTGAAAACAAGCCGCAAAACGAAGCGCGGTCAGGCAAAGCCTCTTGGTTCTGGCACACGATTGACTGGCGAAGCACACGAGGCATCTGCCATAGTCACGTATCGAAATGTTAGTAACATATCATAAGCAATATAATCGTATATGGTGCTATCAAACCAACACACTGAACCACACACACTGAGGGCTTTTTCGGAGTACAGACACAAAGTCTGCATCCTAGTTAGGCTACAGGGCCGTACAGAGACCTCAGCAACGTGTGCAGTACCAGCAGACTAGTTTGACGACCAAAAAGCGAAGAGAACGCAGCATTACCTTTAATGTGGCCGAGGTAGAGAAGAATGTTCAATGAGCACCCTACCGAAGCCCAACCTTACATTAAATAGTGTGCTTCATGGGATGCTACTGAAGCAACTTAGCATCGCAGCTAGAGAAAACCAA